>NDXB01021207.1:0-33364 GCA_002631895.1 Agapornis roseicollis
GTCAAAACACCAGCTACTAAAGAGAAGAAAAACTGACTGCAACTGCTGAACCCAGGACATCTGGTAACACAGAGAAGTCCATTAGACCATAGAAAATAAGAAGTAGAAAAAGAAGTCTGTTTAATGTTGGGGGTAAGTACTTTATATGCCAATGATTTACCTTTAGTTGTTTTTTATACAAAGTGTGGTGGCTTACATACAGATGGAAGTAAAACTTGGTATTGAATTGTAGCATAGCGAGAAACCCAAGTTTAAAAGTATTTGGATTTGAAATGTCACTCATTTTCAAATGCAAAGTTTCAGTAAATGAAATATCTTTCTTTTGTGCAGTTCAGTTGAAGACTTTAAACCATTTCAAGTTTTTTATAAGCTGATAAAAATATATGGAGCAACTAATGAAACCTGAGGCATGCCCGTGAATGGAAATACTGAAACTTGCCAGGTTTGATCACAACATGGTCTTTCCAACTGCAGACCGTAATAAACCCAGTATGTTGCTTGAAAGTTTTGTCATATTCTCTCGATTCTATTTTTATGCCTTTTAGCAGCAGCAGAAGCTAAAGGAGCCACATGTGTCTTGGGAACTTGTTGGTTTAGTGTAAGGCAAGATAGCTGATCAGTTCAGTGACACTAAGCAGCCATAGCCATCCTTAATTAAAGCAAAATAGGATGCTAGAGATGAACTTAAAAGCCATTAGGCTTCCATATGCCAACTATTGCACAGCATAGATGTATCTTGTGTTTTATGTGTTTCCCTTTCTTTGTGCATGTGTAGTTAGTTACAGGAGAAAGAAAAGGCACAAGGTCAGGCTGACAGTCTGCTGCCTGTAATTTGAGAGATTTGGCAAAGCTGCCAGTGTTTACTTAATAGTGCAGCAAGTCCTAAGTAACAGCAACCCTCGGAGAGTGCTTGTGCCCTGCTTCGAGTTGAGAAGTTTGGTGGTATTCATTCAAAACCCACATGTCATCACACTTGCCCTCCCACTTAAACAGCATCTCTAGAGTGGTTCTAAGAAAAGACTGAAGGGGTAATAAGCACTATCTGCAGGTAGCTAAAGGGAGAAATGGCATGATCTTGGTGATACAATGAGAGTAAAATTGACATTTCCTCTCAGGAGGAAAAGAGGGGCCTAAGAAATGGTGCAACATTATTTAAAATTGGAGTACTCACATACTGGTTCAGATTCATCTTCTACTGGGTTTGTAGCATGGATATGTGAATTTGAAGGTTTTCCTTTTAAAATATGGAATGCACTAGAATAGGACTGATTTGTTTCTATTTGTCATTGGAGGTGGGGGAAGTATATTCAAAAATATTTGTTAATCAGTCTAATTTTGAGTAGATTTTATTACTCTGGGTGATTCTTGTAGTATGGTGGTGGTGGTTTTCTCTCTTTTTAATGACTGTTGAAGAATGAGGCAATGCTGACACCTCCAAGATTCTACAGGATAAAACTGAGGGACTTGGCTACTTGAACATATATCAGAAATAGTACTGCTTCAGCAGGTGTCATGAATAACTCATTTAAACTCTTGATCAGCAAGAATTGCATGATTACATTACATTCCTTAGAGAAGGCTGGAATAAAGCTACATACAAAAGGTTTTATTTATTTGTATTGCTAGGAATAAAGGCAAGATCTGATCACTCACTGCATCTTCCTCAAGCTGCTTAGTGAAAGATGACAGAAAGGGCAGCTGGCAAAGAAACCCATGAAAACTTGGAAAAAACATTTGCACTTCAGCTTTTTAATGCAGTTTTCTAACAGCCATAGTAAAGCCAGTTACCATCATCTTAAGAGAGGAGCCTGCTGTGAAGCAGTTTGGGGTTTTTGGTCTATTTTTCATTTTGCTCGTTTGTTCCTGTTAACAGGAATAAAGAAGAAACTGTTCAAATGCCCATACTGTGTTTTATTAGATTAACAGTAGGATCCTAGAGTATGCAACTATGACCTCATTCTCTAGGAAGGATGGGGGAACTGAAGTTACAGTTAAGCATACAAGCAAAACCTGACCAAAATAATTTGTATGACATATTTGTATGTCTTTTTTGACCGTGATAGAGATTGATGTTTGATTGGGGGGGAGGGGGGGAAAGGTCTAAGAAAAGAAGATTGTCTTCTTTTTCAGATTAATATACTGCAAAACTGCAAAGCAACAGAGGCAACCCTGAATATAAGGGAAGAAGTATTCAAATATCCGTCTTTTACTTCTTGTTGCTTTCTTGATAAATTATTTGCAGACAACCTATTTACAAATTCATAATATACTAGTGTCATCATGTCAAATCTAAACCCAGGGAGAGCAGGGAGTAAAGTCCATCTGACAAGTTCTCAGCATCATTTTATTGAAAACATGAAACATTTCAATCTTGAACTTGTAAATGCAGCAGACATTGTGTTGTCTTCGGTATTTTTTCTTGTCTATTGAGAAGCTATGGAAAGTATTACACTAAAGAGTGGGAATTCTATTAGGATGGAGGAGATATTGCAATGTACAGTGTTCATTATTAAATTAAAAAAAAGGCACTTGCTATGCTGCTTGCCTAAATTTATATAAAAAAACCCCAACACAACAACAAACCCAAAATATGTCTCCAGGAAAGAGTGGTAATACCAAAAGACATTAAACATGTCCACAAAATACATTCATATGTAAAACGACAGTAACAAAGTTATCACCTAATAACTTAAGCAGATACTTTTATGGCATAACTTTAACATCTGAAAGTCAATGAAACAGTTTGGAGTCCTTTGTAATTTTTTTTTCCTTACTGAAAAAAAAAAAACCAAACAGAGAAAAACTCACACTCCTAAATCAAACAGCCAAAGATGCTCTTCAAGGTTCCATTCATCCACTGCCACAACACAGTAATCTGCTCAAGGACAGGAACCCAATCCTGCTACTGGTTTTTGATTTTATTTCTTAACAATTGATTAGACAACAATGGAACCCCAAAGCAGAATAATCACCAGGTAAAACTGTTTGTCTTTCAAATAGACAACCCCTCATTGTGTTTCTGCATTGCAGAGTGGTTTGAGTGCATATTCAGCCACAGGCTGAGTGCCACATTCAAAAAGTGTTTGGAAAGAAACAAAAAATTATAAGGAACTAGTAAATGGGTAGGCAAAAGTCCACATTTGTGGTCAACCCTAATGTTTGACAAGGAAGAAGGTAGTTGGTACATCAGAAGAGGGACATGCAGAATTCGTTTGCAGAAACACTGAATGCCTCCACCAAAATCAAAATGCTTTCATCTCCCCACAGTTTAACAGAAGTCATAGTCATGTACATCCATGAACTCAAAGTAGCTTTCATCACTTTAGTCCTGTCATGAATGTAATCAGCCTTCTATTTTCCTCATGGTGTCTTCTATATTCACAGCTTCAGCATATTTTGAATCTTAACTACCTCCAGTACCACTCAGAGTTCATCCTAGTGACAAGAAAACAAACAGGTTAATCTGAAAGTACAAATAAAATCAAGGTTTTTTTTTTCCCCCTATGATTTTATATTTCTCTGTGTTTCTTAAATAGAATTCAGGATACTTCTTAAGAGCTGTGTATTTGCTATCTTCTGAGTTAAAATGTCAATCCCACTCTTACACTAATCAGCCTCTGTAGTTTAGTGCCTGCATATGAAAGCTAAAGATTATGCTCAAGATACAGTGCAGCTCAACCATGTATTGGTAATGCAGCCATCCCATGGACATCTATAAATTCTGATAAATCTTGCTATAACTGATGCTGCAACTGCAGTATTCTCTGCTGCATATGTGAACATGGAAAACTGAGTTTAAACTAGGTAACAGTAACCAAAACAAGACTAAAAGCAAAATATACCTGGTTCTATTTGAAGATATGGAATTTAATACTTCCTGGACAAAGAGCAAACACATAACTTTAAAAGGCCATTCATCACAATGAGTGTTTTGCAAAAGACCCCACAATAAGTATTCTTACCTTATTTCTAGACTTTTTTCTTTTTCCTTTATCTTGAATTGCTTCTAGTTTTTCATTCAAGAGGTCAGCGATACCTTTTGCATCCCTGCTGTCTATGTATTCCCCAAGAACACTTTTCTTAAAAAAGGAAAAGAAATAACTGTGAAACACATTATCCATGCTCTACACTGAATAGAAATTCAGAGGAACACAGGGAGAAAGCCAGTGGCTCTGGTAGGCTGATTTATGATTCAGTTATACTTTTGTCTGTGTTTAGACAATGTGAATTGTCTTTATAGTAACAACAACTCTAAAACTATAGAAATTTTGTCTTGAGCCTTAAAGAAACCTGAAATACTTATGAGTTTTCTCAAATTTATTCAGCTAAATATTTAATGGAGACAGCCACTACAAAGTCTGTAATTGTCAGTTCCAATCCCTGCTATGGGCAGGGACACCTCAGGCTAGACCATGTCCTTCAAGACCCTGTCCACCCTGGCCTCAAACACTGCCAGGGATGGAGCATTTGGGCAACTTGTTCCAGTGCCTCACCACCCTCACAGTAAAGAGCTTCTTCCTTATACCTAACCTGAACTTCCCCTGTTTCAGTTTTAACCCACTAGCTCTTGTCCTTGTGCCTCACACTAGACCATGTTCTCACTGATACTGAAGTGGTTTGATGAGGTTTTTGAGCCAGAACATAACTCAATATTTTTAATCTTCTTTTCTGTGTTAAAATGCATTATTTAAGTCATGTTGTATGTTATAATTAAATGTTGTGATTACATTGAAAGAATATTTCTTCCTAGCCAAAATGAAGTTGTTCACATTTCAAGAGAGGCTTTGCCTGCTTTTGGGTAGCAGATGGTGGAACTGATGAAAGTTAGAAAACATTTTGTTACATGGGACCCCTGCAAAATTAAACCCTGGTTCTAATTGAGCCCACATTTTAGTTACTGTTCTGTTAATTTACAGTTCCTTATTTTCAAGAACACATTATTACTGTATCACTGTCCTACTATTTTAAGTGTTACCAATATTGATTATTAATGAATCTCCAGAATATCTAAAAAATGCACTTTAATATGTTACAGAAATAGCCTATTAAAAGTGAAATGAAATACATCTACTAAATGAACTCACTCACCAGCATACACAAAGGAGACACTTTACCTTTGTTCCTTGGTAGGGGTAAAACTTGACAGTAGGGTAGGCTCTGATACCAGCAGTTTGACAGGTCTGACCATATGCCTGACAGTCAACTTTTCCAGCTTTTATTTTTCCTTTTACAGCCTAAAGAGAAATGTTTATTAGAATCAAACTTCAAGTTTCAGTGGGTGACTGTAAGCAAATAACTTGAATAAGCCATGAGTGCAACTAATTATCTCAGAGTAGTTGATTTTTGCTTCTCAGGCTGTTAACCTTGTATTAGAAGTCACAACATGTTCAGTGGAACACTTCTACTTCAGTTTGGGGCAAAGCGCATGACAGTTCCAAAGCCCGTCCCATCATAAGCTGGGATCTGTCTCAAAAGAATGCCTGTGTGTATGTCTCTTCAAGAGACAACTCCTGCAGGCATGTGGGAGGTAAAAGTGTGGACTTTCAATTAGAAGGGGGTTCGTTAGGGATACGCAATTTCTGGATGATCAGTAAGAAAAAGGTGCTGATGAACTGCATTTTACCCATTATAAAAACCTGCTAATACAGTTAAAAACCTACCCTTGCAAGGATCTCAAATTCAGGAGCAAAATTTTGGCATGGTCCACACCAAGGAGCATAAAAGTCAATGACCCAGTGATCTTTTCCATTCAGAACTTTTTCTGTGAAACTCTGAGGAGTCAGGTCTACAGACACTTGTGGTAGATATCTGTGGAAATGAAGAACAACAGTCCTAAACCATTCTAAACTTTGAGCATATCCAAGTTCCATTTAAGTACAAGAAAAAATTCTGAAATTAAGAATAGTAGTAGTCTGCAGATCCCTACGTTACACTTTGTGCTGCAAGTCACTTCCTAAAAGTGGTAGGCAAGATAATAACATTGTGTTCAGGAAACGGGTGGGCAGTAGGGAGTATGCCATTTCTTGAGTTAAAGGATATGGAAATCTTAATAATACAGGTACCTAAGTGTTCCTAATTCTTGACTCACACAGCATTTAAATATTCATTTCTCCTAGCAAGAAAATTACGTGAGTGGTTTGTGAACAAAGTTTAATGCAGCAACTTACCCCAATGCCCAGCCTCTCAGTGAATATGAGTCTCTGTGCCATCCATTGTAGCTACTGTAAAATGATTGAAAAGAAAATAAAAGTCCAGTTGCACAGGGGTTTGAATTACACTGGGAAAACAAACAAACCAACCCCTAAAAACCCCAAACACAACAACAAACTCAAACATCGCTGTAGAGTGGAGATAATGAAGTAATGAACTTAAATGCATACGGTTTAGGATATATGGCTATGTTGCTTTTAAATCTGAGTAAACAAAAGTTATTACAATTCAAAAATGTGGAATTAAGGACTAGAAGATAAAGAGAAGAAAATTCTGCCAGGAGAGTAAAACTTGGTTTGGAGCATGTAAGCTTTGAGAGCTAGAGCTATTTTTAATTAAGAATCTTTGTTAACAAGTCCAGATACAATTGCAAACTTTAAGAAACATGAGAATTAAATTGAAATATTTTTAGTACATTTTCTAATTGATTTTCAAGCATTACAATAAAACAATTATTCGATAGCAGAAAAGTGAGGCAAACTGATTACATGGACAAGGATTTACTATTTGGAATTCCAGGGCATTGCTTAGTTTTGAAATCCCAGTGACAGGTTAGAAGAAAGATTAATTCTGGATTCATATCCACTAATTTACTACTTTATAACAAAGTATTTTGCAGTAAAGTTACCTGGTCAAAATCTGCCCTGATTGTTTTTGGTGATTTGAGATTTTCCATATTTTCACAGGAAATAGCTCACTCATGACTAGGAATTTGGCACTTAATAGTCACACTCACCAGCTTTGTTGTTTTCAATAAGAAAGAGATTTCTGCTTTTAAGAGAAACTTCGTCTAGAACTGAATAAATGCAAACAGCTCCATGATGAAAGCTACTGAAGTCTGCTATTAGACACTATGATGAAGAGGCATTACAATTCATCATCTGCCAGCATTTAACAGAACTTTCCAATTTGAAAAACAACGAAGCAACACATCTGCTATTTCAGATGTTACCTATCTTGAAATATGTACGTGCTTCCTGAAATGCCTAGATCTTCAAACAGCACTGTGTAATGAAGGAAACAGGCTGCTCGGCTTAGCCAGATTTTGTTACCCACTGAATTTTTGTTTTGTCATGTTAATGATTAATGTTTCCACACTAGTGATATAATGAATGGGATGACTAGATATAGAGTGGACAATTTTTGCAATAGTACTAACAGACTGTTAGCAAGAAGGATGACCAGATGGCTATGTCCCTCTGTTCTCTAAAGATAAGGCTGCAAGCAATTAGGCCTAATATTTTTATATCATATAATTTAACAGGCAATAAAGTTAGAAAAGTGGCAATCACTAAAGAACAAGAAATAAAAATTTAAGATTCCTGAAGCAGTCTCAGTTCAAATTACTGAAAAGAAATGGCAAAATAAAATGACACTGGTTTCAAGTAACAAAGTGAGTAACATCTAGGACAGTAATATCATAACAGCATATTTTACAGCTGTGATGAATCTTTTCTATACAGCAGATGATGTAGATCTATGTTGTTTCCTATCACCTAACATTTCCCAAATCAAAATAGGTTACTTACTAATATTGATGAGCTGTGTTTGATTTTTGAGGAAAGAGTCTTATCTCAGGATATCCTCGAACACTTTCTTGGTGACAGAAAGAATAGTATTTTTGGCAATCCACGCTGCCTACACTGATTAATCCACTTAACATCTGAAAAAAAAGAAGAAAACCTACAATCAAATGTGCAATCACTACTACTATAATACTTCAGAATTAAAGCCTCAATCATTTAGTTGGGGAAAAAACCCCAACAAAATAAACCAAGATTATCACAAGGTTTTTTTTCTTTCCTATAAATGAGTCACTGGTAGCTAATTAGAGCCAGCAATCCAGGTGCATTCCCATCATGCACATACCTATTTTACTATAAGCTTGCACATGGCTCATGAGATACCTTGCCTTGATGGTACGTGTCATTATTTATAATAAGGACAACCATATTACCATGTTTCACATCACAGGCTCAAGAATTATGACAGAATCTGGTGCAGTGCTGATGTGCTATCAGTTGCACAGCTGGCCTGCATCTTAAACACACTGTATTTGTTGCGAAGGCACAAACCACCTGCTATAGGCAGCAGTGAAGCTTATGATTACTAAACATGTACTATAGAGCTAGCTACTAAAACTTCACAGACATGCAACTAGAATAGAGAAACCTAGCTAGAACTCCTAGCCTAGGTGAGCTCTAAATGCCTGAATGTCATGGACTTGTTTCCAAAGCCCTATTCCCCACCCCCCAGAGTTTCAAGTTCATATTCCTGGAAACACATCCAGGAAAACCCAGATGGTTGTCCATAATTACTTTTACAAATGAGAGAACACTGTAATGATCTTGCAAACCAATTCTTACCTAATTTATCATAAATCTTTTTTTCCTACTTTGTTTTAAACAGATGCAGAGCTCTTTATCTAAAGCACTAAGCATCAAGAAAAGTTAGTTACTGTAAAGTTTCTTAGATCTTGGAAAACACACTTGTATCAACAACAAAAACTGGGGTACAGTATATACACTGTACTGAACCTTAAAACAAACAAACACACACTTTGTATTTGAAACAATATAAAACTGTCAGTTAGGAATTCCCTGTTTTGTCCACAATATTAGTCACTGGACTTTGACAACCCCCTAAACCAGCAGTTGTACTGTCTCAATAATTCCACAGAAAAGGACACAAAAGCAGAAAAATGTTTGAATGTCATTTACCCTGGCCATTTTTTTCCACTCTGGCATTAAAGCCTGACAAGGTCCACACCATGGAGCATAGAAGTCAACCATCCAGATTTCCTCTCGTTTTCTTCTCTGAACTAATTCAACAAATGTCTCTGGCGTTAGGGACACCACTGATGGATTCCGAAGATCCTAAAGTAAAGACAGCTTGTAGACATACACTTTGCAACAGTAAGTTACGCCGTATCTAGCACCATGGCATACAAACAGAATGTACAAAATCCTGAGAATGTCCCTCTTTTAGTGCGCTACGCTTGCTGGTATGATTGGGAACACACCACTGAAAGGCAGGGAGGCATCAAAAGTCATCCCTTCAACCTAACTTTCATATGCCTGATTTGCTGAGAAAAGCTATCCAAAACAATACAGTTTGGCTGCAAAAGGGAGGTTTTCTGTCTCTCTTTCATCAAGAGAGACAAAAGGGAGGAAATTCAGCTTACCTGGCAAGAGCAACCATGCTAGTTAGGCTGGGATGTAGAATACATATGGTGTACTAGGGGCCTCTGAATAGCATCTGAAAAAGATTGATCTCTACCTGGTCCTGCATGTCTGCTCTTACACCTGCTTTTTCTGGGCTACCTGGAGAGAATTAATAGCCTCTTGAAAGAGTGGGAAACAGCCATACTGATGAGTAGCAATGATTTGCAGTTCTGTGAGTTAAGAAATTTCAAGAAAAAGCTGAGAAGCATGGAGGGCAGCAAGCTAATTCACAAAAATGTGAACCTCCTCTTATTTCAAGCTGTGCATGTGAGATGTTTTCAGCTTCATATTACAGCATGCCATACTTTTAATTCATTTATCCTCTATGAAAAAAAGATCATTACTATTACTTTGCAGATTGGAAGGGATTTTAAATTATTTGCTGTGGTCTCAAAGAAACTACTTGTCAGAGAAGGAAAATTAGGTGTTAAGTCTGTGACTGACAGTTGCTGAATCACTTTTCTTGCCCAAGTGTTTCTCACTCTTTATCTTACTAGTCTAATTGATAATAAAACCCCACTAAATCTTAAAATCTTCCAAATAAAGAACATGTTTGTGGATGAGCATGGCTGCAACAGGGATTATAATTTACATACCTCTATAAACTCCAAGATCTGCTCAGCAGAATGATGTCCTTCATATTCATGAACATCAGACTGATTGAACACAACTGTTGTTGGGTAAGCTCGAATGTTATGCTAACAAAACAGACAATAAGAAATTGTAAGGAACAATTAGGTTTCTTGTACTTTAACTGCCATTGGTATTTGTGGCTCACACTTACTGATCTGTTGCAGTTTGTACAGTGCAACTGCTCAGACTTATGTGCAGATGGGAATGTGAAACCATTATGAATCAGTACAGAGAAGATGCCATGTGTATTCAGAGATGGCATAGTTTGTTCTCAATTTAAAAAGCAGTCAGTAGCTCTTTTGCCATTCTGCACAAATACAGAAGTTAATCACGGGTATACCTCGCCTTAACTTTAAAGCTATTCCCAATCCTTACGTAGAAACACTTGTACTGTATGAATAACTGTACTGTTTACTGTCAAACACAGATGCTTCCATGATTTAATTCTTCAGAATGTAAACACACATAAGACTTTAAATAGCTTGTCCTTTTTGCTTGTTCCACTTTTTTGTTCATTCCACTACTGTAACTGGTATATAATAAACTTTCTTTAGTTTGAAATTGATCCTGGACTACTCAAGGCACTGCAAAACCAAAAGCCAAGTCAGTTAGGGTGAAGTGAATTAAAGTTGTTTTGCAGATATTGTCAAAACACATTATTTCAATTAAAACCTTGCATTTTTAAATGTTTTACTGTTTTTAATCCTCCTATGTGAAGAACAAGAAGAATGCATGTATGCATTTATAGACACTATAAATGCATTTATAAATGCATTTAGACATTAAAAGACTTTCTGTCCTGCTTTAGGTTTTATTTTACCTGCTTTAGGAATTACTAGATTTTAACATTTCCAGAGTCTTCCAATAACACTATGAAATCAGAGCAAAACTGACTTGTATTTTGCATTAATTTTTATCTGCAGTGGTTACATAGTTTGTTCCTTTGAAACTAAAAAAGGATACAGGTGTCCTGTTTTACTTACTACCCTTTAAGAAAGTAACATTAAATAAGTAAGCATTATCTGCCCCTACCTCCAACTAGAAGAAAATAATACTCTTTAAAAGGACCGTATTTCCTTACTTTCTGCAGCTTACCATGTTGCAAAGCCCTTCATGGACAGTACAGTCCAGTGTTCCAAATTTAAGCTGACCATAAAGATGTTTGGATGCTTTTCTCAGCTCTGGTAACAAAGCCCGACACGGAGGACACCACTGGAAAACAAAATGCAAGTAAGCCCAGTTGATTTTCCGGCAGCTGACTCTCAGGAGAATGTTTGAGATGAATAATACCCTGCTTTGACAACAGACTCCACTAAATAGAAACCCCACACAGTCTAGGAACTAGCGCTGCCAACGAATGAGAAATTGCAATACCATCTCATGACACGGAAGGACACTCTCAAGATACTGCTCATGTTGTGTTACAGTTACACAACAGATGCTAGAAGGGAAAGAAGTAAATATAAAATACTTACCGGTGCAAAGAAATCCACAAGCCAGGGTTCCTTCTCTTTGTCAGGAAAGTTCTGAGGTCCCAGAGTGATAACATGAGAGTTGACACTTTCCTTGGCAAATGCTACGATGTCATATAAGATCTTCTTTCCTTCAAAGAACAATGTAGAACGGAAACTTCATTTTTTCCATATGACAAATCTCATTAAAAAACCCTCAGTGATAGTGACAGGAACCCTTCAGTTCCCTTGACTGATCTTTAAATATGGCCTGCCAAAATAAATTAAAGAGGTAGTGACTTGATTTTTCTCAGAAAGACAGTGTTAAACTGTGCAAGCCTACATAGGTAAGAAAAACTTCAGGTGATATTTGATATTTGGCTAAATATTAACCTGGGTATTTACCCAATATTAGCCAAATAAATGTTTTATCCAAGATAAAACCATGTTTTTATTAAATAAAATGACTGGGTTTTTTTTTGTGACTAGACTATTGGCTGTTTTACCATTTTCCTAGCATTCGCTGGAATTAAAAATTTACTATTGTAGATACACCTGCCTTGGCAAAGATATTCACACATTAAAGACTTGAAGCAAAATAAAAAATACTGGCAAGTCACCCTATTTATGTGTAAATGAAGGTCTTGGTGACACAGCTCCAGTGGGCAAAGATCAAGTCTTTTCATACCCTTCATGTATGTATTTGTCAACTGAGAGTTTCTGTCTTGAAATGAACAAAGGATAAGAACCTCAGGGTAATTAAATCTCAGGTCACTGCACAATGACTTGCTAAGATTTATTACTGCTGTTAGATTTTTAACTATTGAAGCCTTTCAAAACAGCGTATAAAAAAAGCCCGATTCCTTTGAGTATTACATTGTTATAAATAATGAAGTAAGACTGCTATTGGTAAACATTGTAGGTGCTATCAATTTCATAAATAGCAGAACAAATCATTCAGAAAAGAACATATGTATTGCAGTTCGATGCATTTCTCATACCCTATTTGTAAATATTTTGTTTTGTTTCACCATTATAACTATCTAAAAATGCTGTATGTATATGACCCTTTCTTGGCTTCCCTGCTGGAGTGAAAATTACAAAGGGTATAAAGCTTTTCCCTTCTATCATTAGATGTATGGGATTATATTTTCCCCCTTGGACATGACTGATCTTTTCTGAGTGGTCAAAAGCCTGTCTCCTCTCTCTATTATGGTACTGAGGCTCTGACTCCATTCTAGCAAGCTGTTGCTAATAGTTCAGAGGCTGAAAAATTAGAACGTCATTTTACGTAATTGCATCATGCCACATTCTGGATGAAGCTATGCCTATTCCTGCAACCTACAGTTTTGCTTCAGGCTTCATTCTTCTTCAACTAACATTTTTGAATCCTTTCAGCAGTATGCAGTGTCATAATTCCAACCTTTCCTGGAAAGAAACGACTACATTGGGAATGAAGTGGTAAAAGTCTCAGTGTAGGTTTTCTTGGATGAAAGACAACAAAGCATGAAATTAGTTTTAGTGCAGTGACACATGAAGAGTCTAATCCAAGTATCTCAAGTTGGAAGCACTGTATAACTAGCATGTTCAGCCTCTATGAAGGGTGTGCCTTACAGCATTCTTTGGTTATCACACCCAAAGCAGAAGCTGTCCTGTCAGCTTCAGAGATTCCATCTGTAGGTAAGTACGTAAATTATGTTGAAATAGGCAGGATAGTAAAGACAAAATACACCTCTTGGCATCTGATGACTGCTTCTCCAGGAATAAAATTAAAAACAAATCCAAAGTAAAACACCCCCAAAGGCAATGGTAAGTCTGTGCAAAGGTACAGTAAGGTCTGAGGAAAAATAGCAAATATGAGAGTACAAACCTGCTCCTTGGAAAAAAAGTTTGCCAAAGAGAGCGTCATCTCAGAGTGCTTATGTAATGATTTAAACTTGCCAAAGTTTCCCTTACCATGGTGAATTTCATAATCTCCAGTTCCTTTTCCTTTGAAGACTGCTAAACAAGGCTGATGGACATATAGTTTGTTGCAGATGGTTGGTGAGGAAAGACAGTCAAACTTGCCAACCTATTTAACAGAAATTGCTATTTTAATTAAGGCATCCTAATCTATCTGAATTACTGTATTTTGAAAGGCAATAGGAGTTGGGGAGGAAAGGTAAAAATATGGAAAAGTAGTGCCTTTTTGGTCTTAAGACAAACTATGCTGTTTGAGGAAAACTATCAGCCAGCTACATGTAGTTACTTTTTTAAATTAAAAGCCAAAATGGAGAATAAAACCTTAAGAAATCCTCCTTTTTTCTCCTCCAGATAAAGCAGCAAGGAAGCAAAAAAGACAGCTAAATAAATGTGACATTAAAATTCTTCCAGTCAATGCAACAAATTTTTTTGAAAATACATACTTTACAGAATTAACACAATCCATATGTCTTGAATTTTCAAGATAATTATAGGGGTTAAAATACAGTTTCACATACATCAATTTGATGCTGAAGTGTTAACTTCTAATTGTTAACTAAGTGGGATCTGCAGCACCACGAGAAAGCAGATTTAGAAGATAATCTTTCCTAACTACTTTTAAATTATTCAAACCATATGGGAAACTTCATTGCTTAAATTAAAAGCTTTCCTACAGACCTACAATGTCTATCTCAGTACCAGAAGTGGCAAGTGGCAGTAACAGGTAAAAATAGTGAAAAACATACCGACTTGTTCTCTGAATGTAAGTATTCAGTGCTAGGTGAGTGAGAAGCCTTACCTGAATGTGCTCATCTTTAAGTAAAGATTTAAGTTTCTTAAATTCCTGTGTATTTGATTTATCCTTCTCTCCAAACTGGAAGAAAAGCAGCCACCGGTGATGAGCCAAACGGTCCTTTAAACGAAGAAAAAGGACTCCTCAAAACACAATAAACACACACAGATAAAACAACCCAAACAAAACCCAACTTATACCAACCGGTAAATTCCCTTTATGTTTTATAAAGGCAAAGGCCTAATTATTCATCTGATCTCCAAGTGACCTCCTCCACTCAACGAATTCTTTCATGTAGTCCTTTCACTAAACTTCATTTTACTACATTATAAGCAGGAAAGAGGAAAAACTCTGAATCCTGCTACCCTCTATACCTTTTGTTTCTATGTGTATTGTAGATCAAGCTACTAAGTGCTACTACAAGTGTGAAGAGAGGTTTCCTCTTCCTTTTTGCTCCAAGAAATGAATAACTTTTGTGACTTCTAATTTCAGTTTATTCATAATTTATCATGGACTAACAAGTATTTTGTTTTTCTTTCTTATATTACTGACAAAATACATTTAAAGCAAGATTCTCTACAATGTAGTTGATGTAAAAATAACAAGAAAGTTACAGCTGCAGAGTGAGTAACAATGGCAATTTCTGTGTTTTTCTATTAAATACACCCCCCCCCCTTAGTTTTGTTGTTTTCCTAAACAACAGAAGTAAACATAGACAAACAATGTTAAATAATTTTGGCTACAGAGGAAAAAAAAAGTCACTTTCAGTTAAATAAATACTGGTTTGTGTCAACAGGATTTGAAAAATGCAAAAAAAAAAAAAAAAAACCTATAAAAAACACAAACAACAATTATTTAAAGAAATCTTAATATATTTTTAAAAATGTACCTCTAATGATGCTGCAGGGATCATCTCAAAGTCTGGCAGATGCTTCATTACTTCCTGATATATTTCTCTGGCATCCAAGGAGTTAAGAAACTAGGAAGGAAAGGTAACTGTTTATTATAAATATCAACTTGATTGTTGATGATTAGTACTCAAAAGTGTCAGGGAAATTATTCTGATTTGTTTCTTTCCATCACCTGAAGGGTACAGTTAATAGCATGTTACTTGATCACTTTTTTCATACACATAATTTCACAAACATCACTCTTGGAATACTGCTTTTTAGCTTGTTTTCCTACAATATTAAACTTACAATACTGTATTTTGTCAAATGGGAGCTAAAAGTCTCAAATCCAAATTTCAGGCCAAATTTGACAATCAAGTTTACCAGATTTCTGATCTAGTCTTACAGCCCTCCTACAGGCACTGAAGTTTCAGTAATCTTGAACATTTTGGAAGCAATATGAATCAGTAACTCAGAGGTGGCAAGATACAGAGTTGAAAGCAGGCAGGTTTAATTTAATTTCCTCCTTTTAAAGATATAGATAACAGTAGTGACAATAAAGGAACAAGCCATTCTTCAAACTGTGACATGTCTCCATCAATTAAGGAAGTTAAAACTACCATACAAATGTAGGAGGAGGTTGCAATATTAGAATAGAGTCTAACAGCATAAACTGTTGCGACAGACGTCGTAGGAGTGCTTTTATCACACATGTCAGTACTCAGTTCAACTGAGTAACATTGCTCAAACCTGTGATACTCCTTCTGGAATAAAAATTGTGGGCACATGGCAAATCATAGAATGATAGAATTATTCAGGTTGGAAAAGACCTTTAAGAGCATAGAGACCAACCCTTAACTGCCAAGTCCACCACTGAACCATGTCCCTAAGTGCCATGTCTACATGTCTCTTAAATTCCTCCAGGGATGGTGATTTCATCACTTCCCTGAGCAGCCTGTTCCAATGCTTGACAACCCTTTTGGTAAAGAAGCTTTTCTTGATATCCAACCTTAATCTCACGTAGCACAACTTGAGGCCATTTTCTCTTGTCCTGTTACTTGAGAAAAGAGACCAACAAGCTTGCCCAGCATAGCTGGGTAGCAGCTTTAGAAATAGCTCTTGAGCCTGTCACAGACCAACATCCCACCCCTGGATTCCCATAGCTGCCCAGGGAGACTCCTGAGGAGCTGGATAAGCAGAGCTACAGGCTGCTGCTACTGCAGCATACTCCTGTTCACTCTCCCAGCATAGCAACGAACTGGGGACTACCTCCAGGGATCACATTTTTAGAACCAAAGAGAGATATAAACCCATACCACAGAGTACAAGCTTAGAAGATAAAAAAACCCCCACTTTTTCTGTTGTGTATAATCAATGTGAAAAATTATTTATACATGCCTTTGTCATTGCCATCACTTTATCTTATCTAAATACAGAATGGTTGAGAAACGACTCATACCAAAACACCTCCTTTCTCTTTGTTATTTATGGTGGCTCCAGGTGGAAAGTATGCTGTAGTACTAGATGAGATATCTAAATTATCACAAAGCTCACCCTGGGTGCCACAGTCCATCCAGCCTACATTAACAAGACCTTCCTGTAAGAACAAAAAACAAAACCAAACACAAAAATGGAGAGTATTTTTTAATTTAAAGTTCAGAAAAGCTTTTGAAAAATCCCCGCATAAGCAATTATATACATTTAGAAAATGGAAGAAAGCACATTTTAATTCCTTAGTTAATAATAATTCATATTTTTTAAAATTCCTTAAAATTTTAATGTTATTCCAACAGTTACTAAGTCACTCTTCTGAAAGTTAATGGGTGAAACCTTTGTTCTGCCAAACTCTGCGAAACAAACATACAACTTTCAGCTTTCACTTGATGTTTCAGCTACAACTTGATGCTTTCACTTCTGTTACTTTGCTTTAAATATAACAGTAATGCTTTCAAAAGTGAAACGTTGCTTACCAACATGCCAGCTAGCTTAAGGCGTGTTTGGTAACTCAAGCAATCTGCAAAATAAAAATGATTTATTTATAAACATGAAACTTCAAATTATTAATGCACTAAATGTACTCTTCTTTAGAATTACTCTCTTCCTCCCTACAAAGGTGACCATTTCAAAAGGCATGCTCCCTGGCTATTCATCCAGCATTTCAGTGACTTGAAGTTCTAATACCTAGTAATCAGCACTTAGTGGTTGTCTACTCAAAGTTAAATAAACATGAACAACACTATCTTGTTTCATCAACATAAAATTCTCATTTTAAAGATTTTAGTATTTTATTTGCTATAGTAAGACTGACCTTTACAATTTCTTCTTACCATTTATAAAAAAGCAACCAAGAGGTATCTACATACTGTCTTGGAATGAAATTTCAATGGAAATTTCAATGACCCATGATTCAAATGATACTTCACTACAATAAATACATCATATGCTCTAATTGTGTCTAATTATGTTATTGTATGCTCTATTAAAAAGTCCAATCCAGACTTATAATAGTTGCCTTTTGATGCAGAAGTTTTTCTGAAACTAGATGCATCAACCTCACTTTAATTGGACCAAAGTTGAAAACTTACTAACAAAAGAACTGCAACTTGAAATCTTGCTATTTACAAATGTAAAAATCACGACTGGAGCTCTGGTTATTCAGTTCACAGAACAAAGGTCTCTTCATACGACCCAGAAATCTTTATTTGTCAAAGGTGTAGTGCATTTACTTAGCAATACCAGCTAAGCAAGGCAGCTTTCTCATATACTGCATCGGCCACTGATCCCAAGAACATCAGTAACAAACAGCTACAAAAAATAACTTGAAACTGTCATAACATCAGTTCTAAATGCCAGTTACTACGTCCAAACCTAAGAAAAATTAGCTTATTTTTGTCCATTAAAGGTTTAAAATGGAGATACATCCTTTCTTCCACCCAGCTGTTGCTACAAGCTGGCTTCCAGCTATGTAATATCTGCCATTTGAACTTCAGCTGGAAAATGTTAGAGGCCTTTTCTGCCACTCCCTTTGAGGGTTTACACTGGAGTGCTGGTTAATAACTCACATGACATTACAGATGCACAATAGCATAATCCTGCTGTTAATATCCCTTTTGTCAAGCTGCCTCTAAAACAGAGCTTAAGTGACCTGCAGTCCAAACACTGTGATAATCTATGATGTTTTGTAACTTATTAGAAGCAAAAAGGATTATGCCACTATGAACAGAAATACTCTTTTTCCTGTTTGCCTTATTTGAAAGGTATTTAATATACCTACCCCCATGTTCAGCACAGAAGGTGATCAGCCAACCAACACCAGAAGCAAATGAAGTTTCAATGGCATTAACAAAGTTTCCTAAGAGCAAAACAATTCGCATCAGCTTGTGACTAGTTAAACATGACAGATTTATATTAGCAAATTACAGTAAAATATTTTTAACCTCAAAAATAAGCAAGAAACTATGTAATACAACTGAACTGCTGTATACATAGTTTCTGCCATATTGTATATTCTACAAGCAATTTTAAGACCACCACCACAAAGAAAAAACGTGAACATTACCTGCCCATAACTCAGTGACTGTGCTTGTAACATATTGCATGGCAAAGTTCTTTAAGCTCTCTTTTGACCTGTCTCCATAATATTTCACTGGTTGCTACAGAAGAAAAAGAATATAAAATTAACCAAACATACTTTTTTGAATAACAGTACTTATGTAACTGCAGGACACTCTTACACCCCCCAGCCTTGGCTCTAACTGTCCTCTCCCTTCTGTACTGAAATGTTTGGAATTTAGCTTTTCCTTCTAAATCCAGCCACACAAAGATACTTCAGTCTTAGAAATAACAACTCCCAATGATTATTTCTCTTTAAGTAAAAAATTACTTGTTTCAGTCCATTTTGTGCAAGCACAATCTTTGCATTCAGCCTCTCAAATCTTACCATTGTCAAAAGGTACCTAACCACTCAACTGCAATTTGTACATCAGCCCTGGCACCACTACTTAAGAAGCAACTATAAAGTGTGATGACCATAACGCAGCTGGCATGGAGAAAATTTGTGGAAGGAATTCCCAAGTTTCTTTAGGAACAACATCATATTCTTTAAACTCAAAGCCACAGACTATTCTTTGTATTTGAGAAGTCCATTACAATACTGTAAGAGAAACTGTTCAAGTAGACTTCTTGCCTTGCTACAGCATAAATGCTGACAGCATCTTCCTAAATCAGGAGTGATACATTGCATGGTAAAATGATTACAAAAACCCCACTGTGTAAACAAGATACCTTTTTTTGAAGTAAACTTTCTAAATTAATTTAACTGAGGTAAAGGAAGAGAAAAAGTATTTATTAAAAGGAAGTAATGTATTAAAAGGAAGATCTTTATGTAAAGAACTACAAACAAATATTAAAGAACTACCCTTGCAGATTTCTATTTTTCAAAAAATGCTTAAGTTTTACCACTCACCGTTCCAGTTTTGAAAACATACAGACTGGGATAACTATTAATCCCTTTAATTCGGCAAAGCATTCTATTATCTCCACAGTTGACAGCTCCAATGCGTATTACTCCATCCATCTCCTTAGCAAACTCCCTCCACTAGAAAAAAAAGGGGGGGGAAGGATATTTTCTTATAAACATATAATGAAACATCAGCATGTTTTATTCCTATTCCTGGCATTTTGAATTGCTCAACTTGGTTTCAGCTTCAGTGTAAAATCCACTTCTGAAAGCTTTTATGCTGTTAAAACCAATGAATTTTCAGAGTTAATTTGCTTGTTACACGTACCGTAGGTGCTAAGTCATGGCAGTGGGAGCATCGAGGAGAATAAAAGTTCACAAACCACAATTCTCCTGAGTTAACAGCAGCATCTAGATGGAGAGCAGAAAACTGTATGTAAGTAATGCATGTCTATAATGCAGTTATTACTATAATGTACATGTTTACTACAATGTTTTCCCCAAAAGCTGAATTAAGTATTAATACATCAGACACAGTTAGTAGCAGTTACTCTGATGGGATAAATATTGCACCTTACTTGCACATGCCTACTGTTGTAAGCAAGTGCACAAAAACTGTATTTCAGAGGATATCAGCACCCTGACTTTCAACATTAATATTAATTAAGAATAAATGTACTCTCTACAAAGTAATGTAGCTAAAATGTGTGATACTGTGAATCTTGCTACCTTAAAAACAAAATACAAGTTCTGAAAGATATTTTACCCACTAGAACTTTCAATTTCCTTGTATCACTTTAAATATTTTCTGGGTTCCACCAGGTAAATTTTTTATGTAGAATCCCTAAGTAGGTGAAAATGCAATTTGAAAATACAGGTTAATTTAATTATTAGGAAAGTCAAGGGAAACATTGCTTATAACAGAAAACAACAGCAAGGAAATATACACATGCAGAGGTTATCAGCTTGAATTACACTGCTTTCAATCTCTCTGTTTTTGAATGTAATTTTTATAGTGAATTTCCCAACTGATATTTGCCTATATTAAAATACCCTCACGAACAAGACAGCTAAGGAGTGCTTAGATTATGCAAATTAACTAACCAAAGCAAGACCATGTTGTCATGAGAAGCATCATGAGGTTCTGCTATTAAAACACTTCCCAAAACTGGCTCAGCATGGAGGTCCAGCCCATACAAAGGAAACAGCACTCAAAATGCAGATAATTAAAACTACCACAAAATCAGGGTTATTTTCTCCATAGTCTCTTTTAGTTGTAAGAATTTAAGTTATAAAAAACCCCACAAGAACAACTGGATGATATCCTCACTGAAAGCATTATCTTTCCAGACTTTGTTTTATTTAGCTGTGGTTTTAGTATCTGGTATCACCTTCTAGACTCGAACCTGTAATGCAAGGCAAAATTGACTGGATTTCACAGAAAAAAAAAAATAATAATTGAATTGTAATAAAAAAGTTCTGCAAAGTGCATTTTTAGACAAGAGACCAAAAAATAGTAATGATAAATTAGGAGAAACAAAGTTTTAATTCAAATTCCTCTTGCAGGTCTCACAAAATATCTTTCATACTTAAACTGTATATTGATACTTATATATTTGCTAACTACTATATACCACGAAGCATTAAGGGTTTTTTTTTTTGTTGTTGTTGTTTTCTCATCTAATAATTATTTTTTATAGGTATGTAATAGAAGTCTATAAATATATACCTCAGAATGTAAAAATTCCTACTTTGGGTTGCCACATTGAAATAAATAGGTATCTATTTGACAAACTCACCAAATTCTCCTCTATCCAGCGTTATAATTTCAGGATCATCATCATAAATACCTATTAAGAAAACAAGCAATTGCTTTTTATTTTTGCCATCTTTAAAATGAAGACACAAACTCTCACCTTATTCACAAGGCAGAAGACAGTACACTTAAACTGAAATAGTAAGCGGCAAAGTTTTTACAACAAAGCTGTATTTGTTTGGTATATGTAAACTTAGTTTAATCTCTTGCTAACTCCCACACCATCATGTTACAAAGAACAGAACAGTTATTTTGGGGTTTAGTTGACAAGTCACCAAATGAGCAGAGAACTTGAACTACCACTCTTACAGCAAGAGTATTAGAGGGAACATCGACCAGTTGTCAGATCAAAACGTCTGGAAGCTTTCACTTCTCTCAGCCTCTGGTTATCTAAGCTATTTAGATCACAAAGGCACCTCAGCCACAAGTTTTTCCACTAACGGAACATGTGAATGCAGTGGAATAAAGCAGACAGAATAAAAGTAAGGAAGACAGCTTTTCTAAAAAGCTAACCAATCCTACCTAAAACATCGCTACAAAACAGTCTACTACTTCAAGTATGCAAGAAAGTGCAGAGGAACCAAAAATACTATTAGACAGCATTATATTATGCTACTATGGCTACAGATCTTTTACAGTACCTAACATGGTGAGTGAGATGCCATTTCACCTGAGGTATACAAGGATTAAATGCAAATAGATAATGAGAGAAATTAACTTCTGCAGGTGACAAGGTACTTATATTACTATCCATTTATGTATCATGTAATGTAACACATACAACCATCCACACATACAAACTATCTGTATTTTCACAAGTATATACACACACACACAATATGAAAATTAGATACAGATATTCTCCAAACTGGTTAATAGACATTCAAGGATACTGTTTCTCCATCAAGCAGTGCAACTTCAGGCAGATGTTTATCTGAAGAAAATTTGGGATAATTTCCATATTTTCCTGTGACAGTTGCACAGCATTCAATATCAATTTGCAGACATTAATTTTGTAGAGATTGGGCCATATTAAAATCAAACTATACCAGAAAATAAAGTTTTTCCAAGGTGGAGGTTTATTTCAGCTTTTTCTTTCATACCAATCAAACCATCTTCCTCAGCTCCCTGTTTTAGCTCACTCCTGTTAAAGCAGCCTTGAGAGTGGCTCACTAACCTTTCCCTACAACTACCTAAAAATTATTGAGGCAAACATTAACTTGTCTCAGGATCATTTCAGGTATGATTCTGTTGTTATTTTTTTCATTTTCTACTACTTATCTTTAACTGTATAATTACAGTGCAAAAATCTCTCAAATCCATTTAAAAAGGTCATCCTGCGTTAAAGAATTATAAAGAATACTGATGTAACATTAACACTGCAATTTATGTGAGAAAAATGGAAAAAAGAAAAAAAAGCTTTGCATTAAAAAACAAAAAATCAAACCAAGACAAACCCCCAGAAGTTAGATGACAAACTGAAAAGTAACCAGCAGCAACAAAAGGCTAGGTAAATAGATTATTACATTTACCAGTAAACATTAACAGGGTAAATAAAAGACTGGGTCAACAGAAAATGACAGGTACAGGAAAACAGAGAAGGCAGAAATCTGGAGAGATCTATATCAGATCTTTTTATGCATTTCTGATGTAAGTACTGTATTTACTTGTGACTTCAAGCAAATCACAAACATACATCGTAACTTACCAAAATCATAGCGATAATAGTGCCAGCTTTCATAACGACCTCCTTGCTGCTGATCTTCAAGACCCTTCTCTCCGTATTTATCATACTTCTTCCGTAGGTCTTCATCTTTAAGTACTTCATATGCTCTATTTATTTTCAAAAAATTCTCATGTGCATTTGGATCGTTCTATGCAAGGCAAAGTATAATCAGTAAGCAATTAATAAACCACCTTGTACACATAATGCTGAGAAAGTAATCTGGAAATATTTTTATATCCCTACTAAAGATGCCAGCTGTGATGGAAACAGACTTTACATGGTGATCTCCAAACAAACTACAGTAAAGTTTTTGTTTCCTGAAGCCATATGTGTCTTCTCATCTCTTCATGCTAACTAAAGTACCAACTGAAATACAAAGGGAATGGGTAGGAGGCTATAACATTCTCCAGTGATGCCTCTTCTTTCAACTCCCTCTCTTCAATGGAAATAAAAGAAACCCCCTCAAGAATGATGACTTACCATTTACCCAATAATCTTTCCTACTTCCCTAGAATCCCCATTTGTCCAGTTTGAAAATCTCTGCTATAAACTCATCCCCTCTCATCGTCTGGTATAGACTGAGGCTCCCTTTTTATTTAAAACACATTCTCATCCTAGGTACCTCGGAGTTAAAACAGTGAAAAGTCTGCAGACATATTCTGAATGCCAGTTTGGGTTCTCAGCTGGTGCAAGATGATGGTGGCGAGCAATAGCTGCAGCAATATGATGGTGGTGAGCAATAGCTGCAGCACTTTCCCACCCTTTTAACTTCTGCTTACACGTTTCATTCAAAAGACACTTTTTGTTAAAGAATTATGACTTATTTACCTAGATACACAAGAAATTAATTAACATTATGGAATTTGTGTAAGGACTTTGTGTAATGACTTCATCTTCTATAGATCATCTTTATTGTTGAAAATAACCCATTGAAAAATCTTTAGTAGTATTTGCATACTTGGGAACGACAGAACCTGACCCAAAATTTATTATTTTGAAGGTATTAACATAGGTAAACCAAAATGTGCAGTCAATAGCTACAAGTTAGAATTTCTAGCTTTGTTGAGATTGGCTTTGTCTTTGAGCTTGCCATTGTAAAACATAAGCACCTCTGGGGCTTCAATGTGCTCTGTGCAGGCAGGCCCTGAGCTCATAAGGAACATCACTGTCTTCTTGGGCTCTGTGCAGGTGTAGTTGCACATATGAGGATTCAAACCTTCACATTTCCTGTGAATTTCTGATTATTTCAGGAAAACTTGAGGAAAAATGTTTAAATTTTAAGGTGATTTCTTTACACTTCAGGAAACACTGTAGCACAGAATGAGCCATTGCCAGTCTTCTCTCCCTAGTTATTCTAGAGCTCCTTATTACCCTCCCTCGTTATGCCTTGGCAGTCCCACAGTTTCTGAAGAGTCCTATCCAACACTTGAAGATTGATGTCTCAGTCCAGGCCGGTACTGTTTGCTGTTTGGACGATGCTTCAAGCTAGGGAAATAGTAAGTTCCCGTAAGCTAAACAGAAACAGACAAACTCATGAGTTTATCAACAAGGTACTATGGTACAGAAGTAAGTTTTCCTCTATTAGCAAAATAGAATGGAGAATTAAATTATCTTGACTCTTTCTCTTTTTTCTTTTTTTTTACTATACCAATTTTATATGGCCCAAATTCAACACAATCATGTACGACCGGTCCTGTTTGGTAAATCTCTGCAGGAAATCTGAACATGTTACCAGGTGGTTACACTACTTCACAGACACAGAGACATGTTAGATAAATTGGAATCACTTTTTGTTTAAACATGAAGACCCATTAACCCAGCAGCTTTAGCCTGTTCAAGATGTAACTTACCTGATTTTTATCAGGGTGCAACTTCAGTGCCAGTTTTTTAAATGCTTGTCGTATTTCTCTACTACTTGCTTCTTTGGACACTCCAAGTAAACTATAGTAGTCCTGATCAGTGCACACAAGAACTATTACACACACTAAAAGTAGCAATAAAGATTTTTTGGAACATCTAACGCAGTCTCCTTTGGATACCAAGAACTCCATTATGAGGGTTTTGGGAAGTTTCTGGGTTCCAATTTGAGCAAGCTTTGGGAAGATTCTCCAGCAGATGGGTGGACTTTCAGAGTCTTCGAAATGCTGGTTGCCCTACTTCATGTCACAAGCCTTGCAAAAGTTACAACCTATAAGAAGAAAGTAGAAAAAACAATTAAGTACATTTACTTATTCAAAACATGTATCTTAGTAAAGAACGCTACTGCCAGCCTGTGCAGCCTACACACGAACATTGTTGATGCCTAATTTTCTGCTTTCCGAAGACCACACAAGTGACAGATCACCCCTTTATTAGGTATACTGTGAATGAGGTAATCACGCACAACAGCTTTGCTGAATGACACTGAATGCTGGCACACTTCATTAGTAAAGGCGCGTTTAGGATGGCTCGCTTTCCCTTCGAACTTACTGTTAGCGCCGCGGGGGGACATTTCTCCGAAAGGCCGCGGTAGCTCTGCGCCAGCAGCCTCCCGGGGCGGAGGGCTGCTCCTCAAGGAGGCGGCGGACACTCCCGGCAGTTGAAGCCAGGCAGACCGCAGGGACCGCCCGCCCTCGATCCGGTGGAGATGCGCCGCTGGGTACCGCTCACCACGGCGAGGCCGAAGGTAAGAGCCCTGCGAGGCCGGGGGGCATCCGAGCTGCAGCGGGAGAAGGGGTGTGCGGTGAGGAACCCCCGCCGGGGTAGGGCTGCCCTGCGGTACCCTCCCCGCCGGCACGGCCTCGGTGCTGGGCGAGCTGCGGGGAAGCGGCGCGGCCTTTACCGGGCTGCAGGGCGAGCAACGGCACCGAGCAGCGGCTCAGAGCAATGGGAGCCGGCTGAGGGAGCGGGCCCAGCGCAGAGCAACATGGGACGGCAGCGCCTTCACCCCGGCGCCGGGCGGAAGGGCGGCCAGCGGCGGGATCCGGCTCTGGGCCGGAGGCAGGCGGGGCGGCTCCGGGGCTGACGTGGCCGCCGCGCCCGCCTCGGGCGGGGTCTCAGCTCCTCCCAGCCGCTCCCTGCTGGGGTGTTTCGGCCCCGGCTCGCCCCTTCTACAGACAGGCGTGCTTCGGCTTGGCCTTGTGGTATCATGCGTAGTGCTGCTGCTCAGGAGAGGCGGCCTATAGGCACTGCAGTTTGTGCCCTGAGCCTGGAGCCTCACATGTCTGCAGACAAAAGACTGCGAAGACGTCAGTTCCCTCAAGGGTATTTTCTTGCAGCTGCCCTCGCCTTGGTGAGGCTGGTGATGGAGAGAGGACCCCAGGGCAGGAGGGACTGGTGTGCCCATCACAGGTGGTCACTTGTGTGTCTTGACACAAGTCCACGTTGCATAAATGTCTGAAAACAAACAGGCCTGGAACGTTGCCAGAGGTTTCCCGCTGAAGGCAGCTATTCCTGCTGGGCAGCGATCAGCAGAGCAAAGAACAAAGTGTAACTCGGGTGGGTGGATGGATCCTGCCTGGAGGGCAAAGGGGTGGGCCTCCTCACTGAGGTTAGGCTAACACCTAAGTCCAGTACCAGGGCTATGAAGGGACTGGGGAGTGATAGGGTGTTTTGGGGTGAGGTGGGCTTTCACAAGTTAAGTATGGTCAAGAGCTATTGAGCTTGTTACCAGTTCTTGTGGAGACAAAACACGTTTGGTTTTATGAACAGGGCCTGGAAAGGAGGCTGTCACATACACATTGAAAGAAGTCTTTGCAAGAATTTTCTGTTTCAGAGGTAATTCTGGGTTATACTGGAGTACGGTAACCTAGAATTTCTTGCAGTTTCCTCCACCATGCACTTGCTTTGTTTGGAATCATGTCATGAAGTCTTAGGGTTCACTCTCTGAGCTTACTCTCATTTACTGAGGTAGAACCAAATGTGAATTAGATGCTTCAGCTGATGAAACTGACATAGAAGTACCTGTGGCTCACTGTTGAAAGTGAAATTGATTCGTGCTGTTTGTGTTTGCTTCCCAGTCTCAGCTAGCTGAACAAGCATTTCCATTGTGTAGTGTTTTGGGGAAAAATCTGTTTAGTCAACAAAGAAATATTGTACTCCAGTAGAGTGTACCTGAGAAATTAGTTTATATTTTTCATGTTATTACAGACGTACAGAAATCAAAACATCTGTCAGACTATTGCTGAAAAACATATCTGCTGAAACATTTACATTTCCTTCCTGATGGTTATGTGCCAAAGTACCTTAGCAGATGGTTACTTCAGTTTTAATTTTCAATCTTCAGAATTTAAATGAGACTTCTTATAGAAGGACTGGCTTTTTGTGGCAACATTTACTTTTTTATGGGTGTACTCAGTGACTTGGGATCTCTCAGATGGGGTGGGGACATTGTCCTGCTTTCATTAAAAGTTCATTTGGCACATGCTGATACATGTAGTCTCTCAGGGGTATTAAAGGAAAGAATGCATGCTAAAACATGAAATGTATCGGTCTGAGCTAGCTTAATATAATTAACTGTCAAGTGTTTCTTTCTTTCTTTTTTCAGCCCAGGCTTCACTAAGAGGAATATAAGCAACTGCTAGGTAAGTGAAATGAGTTCTTGCTGAATGCATGAAGCTTAGAAGTCAGTGCGTGATGTATTCTGGAAGAGCTCTCTTGTTTAGCTAGAGGAGTACAAGGGCAGGCATTTCTTGATCTTCAGTCATGATTAAAACTTTAATAGTAACTTTCAGGTAAATTAATGTTACGGTTTTGAAAATTATTCAAGTCTAAAAATATTACTAAAGTATTTGCTTTAATTCCTAATGATAGTGAGTTTGATGAGATCTGCTGTTCTTCTTGCCAGTGGTGTTGAATGCCTAATTTGAGTGTCAAAGGAGATGGAGAGCAGACATTAGTCTTAAGAATTCTGATCCCTTTAGCAGCTATCTATCCTAGTTTTATGGTATTACTACATCTTTTTTTCAAGTTATTATTCTGATTTACTCAATAAAATGCTTCAGGTTTTTTGTTTCATAGTGATTTTTTTTTTTTTAAACTGATATTTTAAATCAAAATTCGTGTCTGCATGTCTAGATGGGAAAATAGGGTTATTTTTCGTTCTACACTGTACTGGTTGTATAAGAACTGTGCTGTGATGTAGCTGTATTTCATCAGTCAGGGTGTATCTACCACTGTTTTGGTTTACTCCCCTGCTCATGGCCATGGGCTTGTGTTGGTTCAAGAGGAGTAAGTGAAGGCCCTGCACAGGTGTCCAGAAACAACCAGGAAAAGCTGCTATAGCTTGAACATGCAACTTCCCTGAATGCTAGTGCATTTGACTGAAGTGGAGAGTGTAATGACTTGCGACCCTAATGACTTTGCGTGACTCACGAGTCACTTAAAAGCAACTTTATGCTTCACTTTGTGATTGGCATTTGTCATCTGCTTACATGAAGATCCTACTGAAGTGTGAGCAGGGCCATTTATGCACACAGTGAATGATGTTGCCTTTTCTCACCAATTTGAACTATGAGCTGTGAGAACAGAAAGAAGTTCATTCTAATCTAAGGTTGTCTTCAGTAGTCATACAGTTAAATGGGCCCCTGGCTTAGTGATTATGTTGTTGTTTTGTCTATTTCTGCCTTTTACTATGTTTGTTTTGAATCAGCTTTAAAAAGTCAGTGCCAACAGCTATAAATAATAATTGTGAAACCTTTCCTTTTACTGGAACTACCACATCAAATCTGTACTTGGTAAAGATAGTATCAAAGCTTTCCCACTATGCTCAGTCTTTTCTTTGCATCCCTCTCTTTCTTCTGAGTGTGTGATTGTGACTTTGTGGAATGATGTAACCTGATTTTATTTTTGCCTGTGGAACTTGGGGACAGCATACCTTGTACCAGTTGTCTGTCATGACATGAATTCTAAGCAATTTCTTTAAACCTTCATTATAATCTCTCTCAAATCTTTCATACTCACCAGTAGTTGTACCCTAATATCAGAGTAGCCTCCATACATACATCTTGTTTGGAGGTCTTGGTTTTAAGGTCTTCATAAAACAAAATCTATCATATTTTTCCTGTTTCACTATTTCTGCTTTAATAAAGGGGATAGGAAGGAGAAATCTACACCACTGGCTGTTAAATTAGGTCTATTTAAAATAAAGTGTATTAAAATAAATGCTAGTAGAATTCTGAAAAAACATTAGTATTATCATGAAAAAGAAATCAGAGGAGCCGGACAGTTCAAATTTTCACATGTATCAGAAAGTAGACACTAGGTTGTTAAGTTAGTATTGGGTATGAATATTTGAATTAATTTGTGGGTTATGGTACATACATAAAAATACTTTGTAATTTAAATTTAGAAAGCCAATTGGAAAGAATGCCATCAGATACCATTTTATAGAATATATAAAATGTTTAATTAAGCACTAAAGCCATATAAACCATCTGCTTCTGTTTAAATAGTCAAGATGTTGCAGAGCCATTTCTTGCAATTTAAAACATTTATGCATTTTTGATTGCTTTAAAACTAGCATTCAGCTTTTCTGTGGACTTACTTTTTTTTTCATTCAGTGGGATAGGTGATCATTATTAATGATGAGGATTTTGAGCAGAAATTCTGTTCATTTTAGCACATTTTGAACTTTAACTTATTGGGTTTTGTCATTTAAGTTTTGTGTTCTTACTAGCAGCTTAAGGAAGATCAAAAGCTAATGTAGACTGCAGCAGTTCAAAGGTTTCTCTATGATGCCTGGTGGTTAATTTAGGAGGAACTGAGCTTTATTTTTTTTTTTCATTTATCAGCTATGCCTTTTCCTGCAAACTGGTTCATTGGTACTTAGTAGCTGAAAGGATAGAGCTCTTTCAGGCTGTGCTATCTTCAAACTAATTCCTGCTGCAGGCTGCTAAAGAATCAACATGAACATCTTATGTGGAGCTGGCAGAAGGGCTGTGAGTAGGAAGGATATGGCTCTTCAGTCATTCCCACTGGCAGAATTTCTGGGGACCCGTTGCACATTGAAAGCCACCTGCCAAATGCAAACTGAACTCTGAACATTCAAAGGAGCCAACCAGAAATTCCATAACCTTTTTAGCACACTTACAAAATCTTCTGTAGCTGGAGTGTGGCCTTATAAGCAAGCAGAGCTTTATATGAGACTATAACTTTCCAGTGTGTTTGGAGATTCTCTGATGCAATTGAAAAGCTGTTTGCAAGGTGCCTGTCAGAAGAACAGTTGCTGAAAGTTTAGAAAAGATGAAGAGATAAAATGAGGTATGACTGGCGGCAGAAGCTTCCTGTAAGATATATGTCACAGTTTAAGGGTTTCTTCACAGATCTTAAATACAGAAATGTACTTTCTATCTGACTTGGTCTGCCAGTGACTGATCTTTTGAATTCCTAATTATGATGTTACAAAGTGCTTTTCCTTGGAAATCCCTTTGGAATGGTCTATCTAATTCCAGGGATTAACACCTCATTGTGTTTCCTAGAGGTATCCCAGAAATCTTTATACCTGTTTTAATGCAGAGTTTAGTATATATCGTTATAAGACCAAAAAGTGTTAACATTGTTGGTTTTGTAAGTATAAATAGGATAAATTAGTTTGTAGAAATGAGCTTAGAGCTACAATATTTTATAGGATTTTCAGACATCTTAGCTGATGTTCAGAGATGGCTTCACTGTAGTGCACTAAAAGGTTAAAATTTTTGACAGGACAAGGGTGACTAATTTGTAACCAATGCATCCCTAAATTTGACTGGTCCTTAAATTGCTCCTCATCTCCTGAAGTGAGAGGTGCATGCAAACCACCACATGTGTAGTGTGGTGTAGTGTGTAGCAGATGCTAAAGGTGTCTGAGTGCTTCACCATTTGATGTTTTAAATGCTGATGATTCAGTTCCTAGTATGCTGGAAGGAGTTTTTATAAAAAGAGAGCAGAAGAATAACAACAGTGCAGCTTTTCAAAAAAGGCCAAAACCAAAGCAGAAACTTTCAAAAATGATGATGGATGTGTCACTTTGTAGGGAATAGCAAGGCAGGGGCAGTCATCTGTCAATGTACAGGAAAAGTAAAAAGATAGAGCAAACAAATGGAAGCTATTCTGGAGACTTACAGTGTTTAATCAATTGGCAAAACGGGCTTGCTTCTCATCATTTAAACATCTCTTTGGGGGTTTCAGATTTTTAGTATTTCTGCTGACTTAGTGCTGCTGTGCATGTTGCACTGACCCCTTTTCAGCAACTCTGAGCTGACTGGCACTGTTTGGAAACAAAGCAAAGCATTCTTACTGCAGTACTAGGATTTCCCATTTTCACAAACCACTTCCTATGGCTATGGCCCATGAACAGCAAGTTAAATTGTTTGACTTTAAGCCAATGATTTGAATTAGGGTGAAATGAGACAAGTCTGTATTTGTCCTACTTCCTCCCTTCACTGCATAGCTTTTTGTTCCTCTGTTCAATCTGTTAGTGTGTGTTTATGTACCTATGCATGTATGGGCTGCTAAATTATTTGCTCCAAGCTGAAGCCCGGGTTTTCTGCTCTCCATTCATCAGTTTGTGCTTGGGTGTTGTACTCTTTAAAGGGCGCAGTTATTCTCTTTAGACCCTTTAGTCCAGATCTAGCTACTTGGACAAGGGAAAGCTCAACTTGCAGGAAGTAGAGGTAAAAGTTAAAAACGAGAAAGAGGAGTCAGTGATTAGGCAAATTGGGTTGGAGGAGGCAGAATTGGACATTTTTAGGCTAGAGATCATCAAATCATGCTTGTAAAAGGCAGTGAAAGGGACTGCTGGGGCCATACTGGATTATTTGAAGATTAGTATTTTTCATATTAATGGCTTAGGTTGCGATCTTTTACTCCTACTCATGAACATTTATTCACAGAAATAGTTAATTTGACATAATGAACATTATTCTTGTAAATGCTCTTCAGAGCAAGGGTTTTGCAATGGGGCTGTATGGTGCTATTTATGTGGGGCACCTCCCCTTGTCAGCGTACAAGTCTGTCTCAACTGCATTCCAGTTGTCTTTGTGCCTCAGTATTTCCTCATGGCTCTTGCATTTTTTCTAGCCTGAACCGTAACGTGCAGCGTGTAGTGAAAGTTGTATGTCTTCAACAAATCTGTATATTGTATACAGTAGGAGCAAACTGTGTGGCGGCTTGTTTGCAGACTAGAAACACAGCTGTTGTTACTGAGATTTAAAATCATCCTCCCTTTGGGAACATTGGCCATTCCTTTGGTTTTATGTAGTGTTTTACGACTGAAGGATAGAGGAGGGGTTTGACTGCTGTTGTCGTCAGTAATGATGCTGCCCCTTCCACTTTGCAAGTGGGTAAACGTTTATTTGTTATGGACATGCTCTAGAATAACTGGAATATCAGATTGCATACTAGTATGTGCTGTATTAATGTGTTCTCTTCCAGCTCTAGCTGTCTTAACATACCATGCAGTTTCCATATAAGGTATCGTGCTTAGTTTGATTTCTGAAGGCAGCATTGTAAGAAAAATGATTCTCTACTGATACGACGTATATAATTTTTTATACATCTAGCTGTACATGGCGCTGCAATCTAAGCCTTTGTGATACTACAGAGAATTTAAAACTGATTTATTTGCATTGTCGGTTTATTTAATTTGTATTTATGATTTCTGATGAAAAGAAAATGTTTAAAAGGCCTGATGGATAAACACAATATATTATTTTAAATTTCTTGTGATTCACATTGAGATATCCCTAATAAGCCTAAAGAATGATAGCCAACCAAACTTGTCTTATTAATGTAAAGCTGATGTTAATGGCATTATTTTTATTTATAGTCCTTTAAAATTGTTCCCTGTGCTGCTGTTAAAATTAATGATCCATAAACAGATTCCTAATTCGTGCTCTTAATCATCATGTAGTTTTAACTTCTATGCTGAAATCGTAATAAAGCAGAGATTTCTAATAAAGGCTAGCTTTTTATAGCATGTATCAATTCAGTCAGTTTGCTCTTGGGACTCTTGCAATAAATGCATGTGCTAAAGTCAAATACAGAGTGTTGTAAATGCTCAGTCTGGTTGCTGAGCTGGATCCTACCAGAGGACTGCTTTCCCTGTGGTGTGGACTAGTGTAGTTTTATTGAACTCACTGGGAATTGTCACAGTATCCTCTTCACAACTCTGGAAATCTGAGCTTATTTCAACTTCTTTACTAAGTGGTATTTAAATTAAAAAAAAAAAAAAAAAAAAAAAAT
>NDXB01021207.1:33478-64396 GCA_002631895.1 Agapornis roseicollis
AAAAAAAAAAAAAAAAAAAAAGAATGCTTATGTTTGATTTTTCACTCTGGCCTCAATTTATGTTTAACAAGAAAGGTTGTAATCACACGTGATTTCTTACAGCAAATTGTAAGGATATGAGTAGGGTTATTTTGAAAGAAATATTTTTCAAAGTAAGAGGAAGCTGTTTAGCAGACACGGTCTCAGTTCTGTAGGTTCTTTGCATTCATGTGTGTTTAAAAAAAGACCACGACTTCACTGGTGTGCATTATAAAAAAAAAAAACCAACAAAAAAGAGGATGTTTTGTGTGTGTGCAGAACTGAAGTCTGCACGATCAAGGTAATAGATTTAACAGCTGTAGAGATGCCATAATATATTAACATAATTCAAGGCCAGGTTGAATGGGACCTTGAGCAACCTGGTCTAGTGGAAGGTGTCCCTTCCCGTGGCAAGGATTTTGGAACTGGGTGATCTTTAAGGTCCCTTCCAACCCAAGCCATTCTATCATATATGATCCAAGAATTTACCAGACTGTGGCAGAAGCCAAAGTTACTGTGATTCAGTTTTGTTATGTAAACTAACATTCATACATGGATTGCAAATCAATATGCTTCTTCCCTGGCTGTCTTTGATATTTGTTGTAAACATGTAAGCAATTTTTATCTGCTTGGCATCCATTCAAACCTGTGATATTTACAAAGAGCTTTGTACTTGCTTTTAGAGTAAACTTTAGCATCAGTATTCAGCCACTGCTGAAGCTGAGCTATGTGCCTGCACTGGCGGATGGCAGGAGTTGGCAGCTGCGGACCTGCACTCAAGCACTTAGTCCTGCCCTGGAACAATGTGTGCAGATCCCAGTTTTGTTTGGGAAGGGTATTGCTAGGGTGCCTGGCCTTGCAGTGGGACCTGGACCTGCAGGTGGGAGATCTGGGTCCCACATGGGTCCAGGTCCCACCTGGACCTGCTCCTTTACTACAGTCTGGGCTGTCATTGGTGAAGTCAGAGATGCTTGGCTACAGGCACCTGTCTGAAATGGGCTGCAGCACAGAGAAGCTGTGCTCATGTAATTGTGCTGAATTCAGCAGCAGGACAGATTAGCAGTAGTGGTGTTATGAAGACCTCTGGAACAGAAGGTATCTGGTTCAACCAAAAGGGATGTTTCAGCTGTTGCCTTGTAGGAAGGGATTAAAAGTGCGGTGCTCAGTCTCAGCTAGGATGCAGAAATTCGATGCTCACATCCCTCTGCTTTGGTTGCATAAATCAGAGCTCTCAGAACTGTGCTGTCTTGGTTTTGGTTTAGGAATATTAAAAACCTAGCCTTAGCTTAGCCCCAGACTAAACAATCTGCTGGACCAGCTGCAATAAGCTTGGAGCTCAGTTACTCTGCTGGAGGAAGGGTAATTGGTTGGCTGCTGTGCCTGCTGATTCCCTAACTAAATCAGTAGACAAATGGTTTAGAGTAACTAGTGAATTTATTCATTTTTGAATGTATTTTTTGAGGATGTTGTCATAAAATTATTTTAATCACAGACTAAGTGTTACTGTGCTTTCTGATGCTGTGTTGGGGGATGCAATATATTCAGGTTTGGGGATAAACATTGACTGAAACCCTTTTAAATAAAATATGGAGTGACCAAAAGGGGTTCTCCATGAACAGACTTACCTCAATAGTGATGTGTTCCTTTGATTATGTTTCAAAAACTTATATTGCAAGCATACTACCCTCACCTCCCCAGCATCTTTTACCCAGCTTGAGGGGAGCTGTAGGACCTATAAAAGGATGAAAGGAAGGTAATATGAATTCAATGCAGAGTTAGCTTTGTAGAAAGTCCTGAATTAATTTTATGTTTGGAAACTTATGTGATGTTGTGTGGAATATTTGTCAGTCCTTTCCAACCCATAGTAACAGATGCTAGCTTATTTTATTAGTATGTAAAACTAGAAGGAAGTCTTAACTGCATTAGTGACAAAAATTGGTGTGATGTAAGTACAACATGTAATTTTGCAGTGAAGTGTAAAGTAAAGGAAATGTGACATAATGCATGTACATCTGTTAGTCTGGGTGCTTACTCAGTAGTATGAGGTGATTAAAAAAAATTATACTTTTCTAGAATATTGTTACTGTCTAACCCTGTGGTCCAGTCAGCTGACTGAACTCTGGCATATAGGTATCAAAAGCCTAGGGGACTGCATGATGCCATGCAACATATTCTTCTTTTAAGCAGTGCTGTTTTTCAAGAGACTGTAGAGGCAGTTCTGTGCTTAGACTAATATTTTAGGAAGGCTGAAATATTTAAAGCATCAGACTCTTACACCTTTTCTTTGCCAGGTTCTGCAGAGGATGACTATATCAGCCCTACAAGTGCACCCAGTACATTGCAAAGGGAAAACCATAGAATAGGTTGGAAAGACCTTCAAAGCTCATCTAGTACAACCCCCCTGCAATGAGTAGGGACAACCTCAACTAGATCAGGTTGCCCAGAACCACATCCAGCCTGGCCTTGAATGTCCCCAGGGATGGTGCATCCACCACCTCCCTGGGCAACCTGTGCCAGTATTTTACCACCCTCATTGTAAAGAATTTCTCTTTGCTGGTGACAAGGACAATGGGTTTGAGTGCACCCTCAGCAAGTTTGCTAACAACACCAAGCTGCGGTGTGATTGACACTTTGGAGAGAAGGGATACCATCCGGACGGACATTAGGAAACTTGAGAGGTGTACAAATACATAAACGTATTTAACTGGGAATGTCCAATTTTTTTCTTCACTATTCATATCTCAGAACTTTTTTTGGAAGAGAACTAAGTAGGATCTTGGCACATATTAGTGACCCACGCAATCTTTTATAATTCAAAATTTGTATCAAAGAGGAGACTCTAGAGGGAGCCCATCTCACAGTTTTCTGCACTGAGAGAAATGTCTTTGCAAAGAAAATAAAACTATTTCTATAATTGAGTTATTTAAAATAAAATTTCGTCTGGCTCTGAGATAAAAAGAAAATACCACAGTGTTGTAGGACACTTATTTGCAAACAGCTTTAGAAACCTATCAGTTCATGAAGTCAGTTCTATCGTACCAGTATCTGTCTGTTTTGAATACCACAGAAGGTGTACAATAGAGGAATTCTCAATCTTGTGCTTACATAATAGAAGGCAATTTAAGCTCTTTCAAAGAACTCTTGGGACCCTGTGAGTACAATAACACGGGAGATATTTGAGCACATGCTTTTTGAGGCATTCTACTTGTGCGGGCAGTGTGGAAACACAAGATTCTTGAAGGTCAGAATGCAGGATTTTACAGCTGTTTATGAAAGCCTGTATATTGCATATAACTTCCTGCCACATGTCAGTGGGCACATCAAATATGGGTTATGCAGTAATAACTTTTTTAGCCATGATTTTTAACTAACTACCTGTGTTTCAGTTGGCACTGGACAATAGACCTTACAGCAGTTTATTGTTCATGTCTATAGTGATTATTTAATCCTTAACCTGTTGATTCTTCAGTAAGGAAAGAGGCTTTAGAATTTATCAAGGTTTTTGTCCAAGACAGATTGTTTAAGGCTGCACCTGTACTACCTGATGTTGTTTTTCCATTCTGCATGACTGGGTTTCCTGCCCATGATACTTCCAGGTGACAGTGCCCACCCAGCCTCCTCCTGTTACATAGAAGATGCATGCTCAAATCCACACATAGGAAGTATTCCCAGTTTCAGTCTGGATGCAGCTGGTCACACCAAAAGTGAGAGCGAAAGCCTGAATCAGAGTTAAAAGCATATTTCTGTTTCAGCTGTCCAGCCTCATATTCACTATGCTGGATTATGTTCATTTTAAGGAACTGAAAGAGAGAATGTTTCCAAAGTTTGTATTAATAGAGGATAGTGGGGCAAAACCTGTTGTTTTTATAAAATACTGAAATGCAGTATTTATTAATTCTGAGTGACAGCTTCCATATTTTGTGTAGCAATTCACAATGGATTTGATATTGAAGACATTCAATATCCTAATTGCACTTTACATTTATTCTCTTGGTTTTTAAATGGTGGAGCTAAACCCATCAAAATCCGTTTCCAAAGACAGTATTCAGCATTAACTGCCTTTTACTTGCATTCAAATTACTCTGTCATGCTTCTAGCTAACAGCAAGCGTTTTTTTTTTTGAGCATGTTAGCAGAAGGTTATGTGTGTACTGCGACTTATTCACAGGGTAACTTGTATCAACACAGTATTTACAATTCAAATAGGAACAGAAATGTATGCAAGTTACCAGGACACACTCTCTCCATCCATCTGTTACACTGTGCTCTTAGAATGCTCTATCAACTTAGAATATTCAGAAAATGCTATCCCAAACGTCTTTCCTCAGTGTATATACCATTTGTCACCATACTTGTGGTTTATCCTGGATAGCTTTGTCCAGACTAGTGTGGTTTAGTTCAACATACCTTCTAATCATGAAGAACTTGGCTGAAGTAGCTTTGCCAAGATTAATAGGAATTTATTCCTAATTGCAAGAAATCACAGCTGCTTGTACACTTAAAAAAAAAAAATAGCAGCAGTTATGGTTATTTATGTGCTTTAATATATCAAAATATGTTAATTAAAAGACTGCATACATTAGTGCAAAGCTATTTGTTTTAATGGTTTGGAGAGTAGTCAGTGCTATTTCTGCTCTCTGTCCATAGGAGAATGAACACAGAATTATTAATTTTATAGGCCTTTGCAGTGCTTAGCATAGATGTAGAAAAGGTTTGTAAATATCAACCAGCTGATTTTCACAACATTGGTCTGGAGCAAACGAATATTTCTATTCTCATTTTAAAATTGGCAGTATGCTATTCAGATTAATACTGGAGTAACACGTAATTTTATGTGCATCTTTAAGGAAAAGAGAAAGCAAAAACTACGTAGCTTTCTGAAAACTGGCATCGTCTATTTCCACCTGTATGGACAGAGGTTACCAGCACTCCTGTCTTCCTGAAGATCAGTGACATAAGCAATTTCTTACTCATTAGAGTAAGAATAAACTGGGTTAGTTTAAACAGCAGGAATATAGTTTTTCTGACACAACTTCTCTTTCTTACTAAGACAGGCCAGGATGTCATACAAGCAAATAGGCAGCAGATTTGGAAGGTGTGAAACCCTATTTCAAGGACAACAATAAACAACTAAAGACAGACTGAGTTATTAAACTCTTCAGCTGACACAGTGACACTAATAGAAGAATATAGTCCCAGATGAGCAGATTACTAGCAGTCTTAACAAACTGTCACTGCAGGAAATCTTCTGTAGGTACTACCACTGACTAGCCTTTTCCAGTTTCAAAATGATGTGTTAGTTTGCCTCACAAAGGCATGTGAACCCCGGTTTGTATTTTGCAGTTTCTTGCCCAGCCTTTTTTAGTCTTTACTAACTAGATTGTCTTGGGGCATTTGGCTCTAACAGGCACCTGGTAGAACTGTTCAAGTCGCTCTTTCTGTTAGATGTGGAGTATGAGCTCAAATGGGAGAAGGTCTTTTTCTGAAAGACTGACTGTGAAGGCTGCTTCCTGTGTTACATGGAGAAAGGAACTTCCTGAATTACAGCCAGCAGGCTGCTGTCTCCTAAGTGTTCTTCAGATAACCTTGCTGGAATTGGTACAGTAAATGGTGCTCAGGTGTTGGTGAAAGGTTGTATTTGACAGATTTCAGTGTCTGAAGTTAAAGTTCAGAGAGTCTGGAGAAATAGGCAGATTTGTGGACTTAAGAACTTTTCCATAGCTGGAGGTAAAGATTTCTGGACATGGGTGACAAAAAGAAACTTCAACAGAAGTAATGGCTCCCAAGTAATGAGTGGCTATGAAAATCTTCTGAAAGCACGGTTTGGAGGAAAAAAGCTATTTACTTGTTTGAATGATTGACAGTTTCATCACTAACATTTTATACAGCCTAAAAGCTCTTTTCCATTAGACAAAGCAAAGATAAATATATGCTAGTCCTGCATCATACTGATGCATGTAGAAAATAATTCTAGCTTTCTGTAACTGTTTACATGAACAACAGGCTTGAAAGAAAATGATGTAAAATTAATTGGTGACTCTGCTTTCAGTCATGTATACAATTGTGTTCTACACTAAAAGTCTTGAAGTGTCCTTCAAACAAAGTCATCTTACGTTTTTATAATAAAGTTGATTGCTAACTTGTGGAAGTAAATCATATAAGTGTTTTTCCACTTGTGGGCTTGAATTTATTTGGCTGGACTCTGATGAGGGATTTTGGGTTTTTACTGCTGTGAGTAAACACCAACTTCTTGAGAATGGGCTCTGTTTAAAGAAGGGAAACATGCTGGCCAGCATGCATGAAATATTGGGTAAACAGATGATGAGCCTTGCTCCAGTCCCTGTCTTATTCTAGGTGATTCATAAACTAGATAGAAAATTGCTGAGGAAATTTGTTTAATCCAAGTGATATAATCATGCGTTTCTACAATAAAACAACTATGACTGCATTTCAAAAGCTGTGTGAAGAGAGACTGATGTTGTCACTATATGTCTGTAATTGAAGACTAATTCTGGAACAGTATACTTGTGTTAGTTAATTATTTACTCTACACCAGTTGTTTAATATCCCATTTGAGGCATTATTTTTGTGAGACTTGATTGTTATTGATACTGGTGTCTATACTTCATGATATGATCATGAAGACACATGACAAAATCAATATTATGGTTTAGAGGTATACAAACTAAATTTCAGTGGAATATGGCTCATTTGAGGATTGCTTTTTGTTTTGTGAGAAGGAAGAATGCAAATACTTGTGATTTAGATGTGAATTACACATTTTCTTCATCCTAAGGAATTCATTAGATAGTTGTATTTTTCTTTTCTCTTGAATCCTTAGCCAGATGTGAGCTTCATTATCTTTAAGCAGATGGCTTTTACAGCCTGCTGTATTCTACTGAACAGTAATTAATGTCTTACTGCATAAAGACAAAACTCTGTGGTCTAAACTGAGTGAAAAGGTATATCATCATCAGAACTTAAGTTACTTTAAGCTATAGGGTGATGAATCTGTAGAAAGAGGTTTGGTAAAGTGTGGCCATGAGGTTAGGAACTTGCAAGAGTATGTTTTGAAGTGCATCCTCCGTGATGCCAACAAACTAGGAGCCCAAGGGGAGCTGACAAGAGTCTTTGCTTGTCCACTGTTGATCTTGTTGGTTTGCATCATATTCTTTGGTAAACTTGAGTTTCCTTCCCCTTGCCTGTCTCCAGCCCCAGTATAAGGAACTGTCTTCTGCGGTTCTCTTACGCTGGAAGAATGAATGTTGAATGTGGAAGAGAGAGATGATGTACTTCATCAGAAAATTCGGAGTTGTTGCTTCTTGCTGTGATACGAGATGTCTTCAATGTCAGGGTTGGGATGACTTGCAGTATTTGGAATCTGGACAGGAACTTCTGGTGATTGATCAGGCACATTTTGATTTTTTTTTCTTTTTTTTTTTTTTGTGTAATTCTTATAACATGGTATGTTACACACTTCAGCTGGCAGTTTCATCTTCCAATTCACCCCCTCTTCTATCTCATATTCAACTTAACAGTTTCTGTGATTGTCTTGAAGATTAGATTGTGTTTTGGTTACTTAAAATACTCACCTTCCTAATGCTGNTAATTCTTATGGTATGTTACACACTTCAGCTGGCAGTTTCATCTTCCAATTCACCCCCTCTTCTATCTCATATTCAACTTAACAGTTTCTGTGATTGTCTTGAAGATTAGATTGTGTTTTGGTTACTTAAAATACTCACCTTCCTAATGCTGCTAAATGGTGAACAGCTTCCAGTGCTATAATGACTTTTTGAGCCTCGAAGTGTGAGGAATACTTGAGTGAACCTTTAAGATAACTTGAGCTTCCTGTAAGCATGAGGTACTGCTGACTGCATAACAGTACTGGTAAGCTTAGTATTACTAGCAAATAATCTGATTCACTTTGAAGATCAGTGTGATTAAGGGGTTTGAAGTGATTATTGATATTTATTCCCTCATGTGGAATCTTAATTCCACTAAAGCAAGTCTCCTATTTACAGAATTTGACCAAAACTTTCAAAATATGCTAAACTATAATGTTCTATAATATGTTATATTTTAGACCCTTCATCTTATGTTGCCAGATGAATTCTGGCATATGATAAGATTCTGGCTGGCAGATGGATTCTCCATTGTCATTTGTAGGAAATACCTTATTTTTTGTTTATGCAATCAAATATGTATCAGATGGTTTTTCCAAATCTTTTTTTCTGAGTACATTTTATGTATCTATTTTATTTCTGTCATACACTTGGGGAGCACTGCAAAGATTTTCTGATTAATTGTCTTAAAGTCTTCAAAAATTCCATCTCTTTGCATGATTTGAAAGTTAATTGTTCATTTTAGAAAAGGTCATGTTACATGTAAGTCTGATTTTAGAAATTTTTTCAGAAGCTTGCTTATCCAAAAATGAGTAAGAGCTATGTCTTAGTATTACTTTCGACAGGTAATTGAAGTTTCTTCTTTATATAATTGTAATTCTATAAGCTAATTAATTGGTTTTGCAAATGAAACAAGAAATGGATTCTCATAAATTATATTCCAGTACTGATTAACAGCATGGTCTAAGGTTACTTGATTATATCATAGAATCATAGAATAGTTAGGGTTGGAAAGGACCTTAAAATCATCTAGTTCCAACCCCCCTGCCATAAGCAGGGACATCTCACTCTAAACCGTGCCACCCAAGGCTTCATCCAACCTGGCCTTGAACACTGCCAGGGATGGAGCACTCACAACTTCCTTGGCCAACCCATTCCAGTGCCTCACCACCCTCACAGGAAAGAGTTTCTTCCTTATATCCAGTCTAAACCTCTCCTGTTTAAGATTGAACCCGTTACCCCTTGTCCTGTCACTACAGTCCCTAATGAAGAGCCCTTCCCCAGCATCCCTATAGGCCCCCTTCAGATACTAGAAGGCTGCTGTGAGGTCTCCATGCAGCCTTCTCTTCTCTAGGCTGAACAGCCCCAACTTTCTCAGCCTGTCTTCTTACGGGAGATGCTCGAGTCCCCTGATCATCCTTGTGGCCCTTCTCTACGTGTTTTATATTTATTTAGAAAGAACAGATAGAATGTGTCACTTGCAGCATGGGTAAATTGCTGTTGAGATCATTCTGTTTTTCAAAAAGGAACCTTTAAAGGTAAAGGCTGATCTTTCAGACATGTTACAGCTGAGATTAATGCACATACAGGAATGGAGAAAGTACTTTCTTTGGAGACTGTAGTGTTATCTAGCAAGTACCAATTAATGTGATGTACATGAATCCAGCCTTAAACTACGGATAACTTATTAATGATTTGATCCCTTTGCCTTGTTTTTGTAATTCTAAAAATTGGATTAATCTATTGAAAATGCTGAGAGCAAGAAATCTTTATCCTTTTATTGATCTATATAATATGTTAGAGAATCCCAGTTGAACTGGATATAACAAATTGTACTATTTAGTAGTATATATATATACACAGTGTTTATATGTACATGTTTATAAACACATATATACATATGATGGGCAACAGAATTTTTTGTGTCCTCTGCTTTATTGGAATTATGGATAATTTTTTCCAAGTAGATCCTATTTCTTAATCATGGCATCACTTGTCATATCATTTTGAACAGATATTTCTTCCTAAATATTACCTAATGCTAATAGGCATTGCAACACCCATGACTTTATGGTGTGCAGTTTTGTTTAACAAGAGTAACCACAGTAACATGTGTGTTCCTGTAGATATAGAAATCACATGGAAGTTGATGTTCACAGAGGGGTACAGGAGAGAACAGTACAAGAGTGCTTAAATTAGGAGAGAGGGGTGCTGCATTGGGTATCAGGTGTCAGGAATCATATATATATGTGTTTAATTTGCTTCTTTTAGTTTTGCACTGCAATGATAAAGGCTGCTCTGTCATTTTAGAATTTATATTTTATTTTTTTTTTAACCTGTGAAATACCTTTATTTTTCTGACGTGTTTATGAACACTAAGATCGTGCCATTTCATTCTTTATAGGATAAGATCAGCCTGTTTCTGCCTCTTAGAGAAGTTCGATTTTGTATACCATACATGATATTGTTACTCAGAGGACAAAAAAAATCAAGAGGTATCACAAAACCATACCACAAAGAACTGCTCTTTTTGGTTAATATATGGGTTGTATCTAGTTTTGTAAAGCATGTTTAGGGGCCTTTTTACCTCTGTGGTTTGAGTTGAGTGTCTATAATGTTATATTTCAAGTGTGTTGTCTAGTAAGACTACGAGAAACTTGCATTTATTAAAATGGGAACTTTATATGGTTAGAAATGCCTTTGTACCGGACTGGTCAGATTAAAGCTGTGAGAGAAACCAAGCACACTCTTATGTTCTTTGCTCTTGAATCAGAATGAGTGGTGCAAAGACATGAAGAAAACCTGTGTAGACTGGTAGCAGAAGGCAGAAACCATGCCCTTTTTGCACTGAAGAAAGAAAAGCCAATCAAGTTTTATAATTTGGGAAGAATATGTAGGTTGAGGTAGTGCCTTTAGCTGCCAGTTCTTCTGGATTACTGAGTGCTGCAGGGATGCTCTGGTGTTGGAGATGCTGCTTTCTAGAGGAGAAAATTCCAGCTGCAAGTAAATGCTAATGGCAGTTAGAGAATGGGAGGAAAGTATATAGCTATCTGATAGTTTCAGATTTCCTTAAAGGTGTTCTCTTTCATTATATAAGTAGTGGCATTGCAGCAGTCTTGCTTGAGTGAATGTTGTAAAGCTCCATAATGTCTGTGTATGTCTTTTGCATCCTTTTCAAAGGCAGGATGGTATGAAGCCATACACTTTTACTATAACTCTTTTTATGTTTTCTTTCATGTCTACTACTGAATATGTAACGGAACTTCCATTCAAGACATAGAGAGCTGAACTGTGAGAAATTTTGTGATCAAAATTCAGTGTTATGAATATCTATAATGTGAAGTATTGGAAGAATTTAATTAAATCTCTATGCACAGTTGAATACATCCTGAATTTCATTTTGTTTGCAATCAGACATCTACAAATGGAGTTGGTGTAGTCTCAGGTTTTGTGACATTTGACGAAGGATTTTTATTAGCAGGCTGAATCAACTGCAGTATTTGAGAATACTTCTTCATTGTGGCTTTTGTAAGTCCAGTAGTAAAGATGGGTTTTATTTCATGGGAAGTCTAGTTGGTAGGATGCTTTAGGAAAGGAAGATGTTTAAGGAGTACGGTTGCCATTCAGCAATAATCAAACAAAAAGTTAAGATTTAATGCTTGAGGGTTTTCATGGTTTTATGCAAGTGCATGAAATGGGACTCACATTTCCATTTCCTTGGGGAACTGGGGGCTTTGTAATACATGTATCGTTTAAAGAAGCCACGTGTCTCCAAAAAGGCAAAAATGTCATAGAAATGACATTTTAAAATATACCATATTTTTCCAAATTAAAGTTTCTTGTTGAAAGGTGTAAGATCCCTCACCCTTTTAGGGTAGAAATAGACACAATTTTGCATAACCATTTCTGCATGTTGAATTCTCACGTTGGTCGTGAATACACATACAAATCTGACTGCAGAAAAATAGAACAGAAGAAATTAGATGGTGCTTTTTGGTCAGTGATGAAATGGAAAAGCTTTGGCGACAGATACATCCAAATTATGTGAAACTGAAACAGTTCAGATGTGGTTAGTTTCACTGAAGGCCCCTGAGGAATGGTGATGCCTCTGAGAGATGTGAAAGATTAGCTGTACCATTGAAATATATTGAAAATACAATGAAATTAACAATTCAAACTGCAGATCCTTCAGTTTCTCTGCTTTATGCACTGAGGTTTTTATACTGATTAATTCACTCCCCACCTATGATTCATTCAATAGCATACCCAGCCATTGCTTTCATGTTTTGGAGCACTGACTGCAGAGATACTATTTTCGTCTCCAAAGCAGGCTCTTGGTTTTATGAAGTGTGCAGCATTTATATCAAGTTCTTGTTCTATAAAGACAAGAACAGTGCTACTTTTCACTAAACTTACCCACTTAAAGAAAATGATAAGCACCCCTCTGTAATCAAAGATGTGTTACTGAACCAAGTATCTCTGCTTTTAATTACTAAGGAAATGTTGGCCTTTTTTTCAGTACATCTTAATTGAGGATAGATTTTCCATTCAGATTGTTTGACTAATACCATGTCTCTGACATCAGTGTTTTTAAGCCAGCCTTTTATTTTGAAGAGAGATCCTGCCTTTGCTTTTGTCCTCTGCCATGCATTTTGCCCTGTCCTTTGGGTTGTTGCCAAGGGAGCACATAGTATGCTGGAACAAGAAACCATGCTAATCGAAAATGAATCAGTTTTTCTGGGGTTTTTTTTGCTGGCATAGTTCCAGCCAAATCAGTTTTCTGGTAAGCTAACCATGTGGCCACACAAATGCTTAACACTAATACCGGGGAAGCAGCACTAATACACTACTTAGGGTAAGAGAAAGGAGCTTGCCACTTTAGGTAGCAGTGTGGTATCAGATCAGATTCGTGTGGTCCATTGAAGCACATTCTTTGTTGTCTGGCATTAAGGAATTAAGCAACCTAAAGTGGTTGCACTCATGTGACTGCTATCGCTTATGTTGAGGGTCCTTCACCTTAGGGTGGAGGTGTCTTTCACCTTTTCTGGTTTCATTGCTCTGCTTAGAGCATGGGGTCCATTGTAACAGTACTGTGCAGTTGATGCAGATGCAGAATAAAGCATGGCAATTGAAAGTTCGTTACTTTCCTAGAAGTCTGCTGGTTTTGCTGTGGGAGGGAAAAAGTGGTCTTCTGTATCCAGGCATTTTGCGCTATGTCTGCAGCAATAGTTAGCCACTAATACAGTGATGCTGATGGAGCTTTAAGTGAGAGAAACCAAGCTGGCTTTCAGGGTAGCACTGATATTAACAATGTTAGTGTTTCTAGTGTTGTTGTTGGTACTATTTTTCATTTATATCAGTAGTTAAATCATTTGTTGCTATCACCCAGAAGATTTCCTCTATTAGACATTTTTCCTGCTTGTTTAATTCTTGCTCTTTGCCAGCTTTGTAAGCCAGCTTTTAAAGGAAATAATTTAATGTCTGTTTTTCAGGCATGCAAATTATCTTCCATGGTTGCACATTCAAGTCAGGGCTCTCAGTCCATCTGCCGGTAGAGATTCTTGCTGCTGCTGCTGCTTTGTTCAGAAGCATTTAATCACAACTTCCTGATTTTCATAGTGGGATTTTAATTTTTGTTAATTGTTGCCGTAGCCTTTAGGGGTAGCAAGGACAGATCCAAGCAACATCTAGAGGTGGAGCCTCCTCATTTTTTAAAACAGACTAGTTCAGTAGCCAGTCCCAGCACTCAAACTCATACCCTCTAGCCTCCTGAACATTTCTTTATGGAGAAGTGCTGCATCTAATTTGACTAACTTGTAGCCAGGTGTGTGATGGAATGGAGCTGGCCTGGGGAATGAAGAACTGCTGCCATCTCTAGCAATGATATATTCCTGCTGGTCTGTAATAGCATCTACTTGCAGATGCTTACCTGTGGCAGGTGCAATGCCAGGCAGAGTTCCTTATGTCTTGATTGGGCTGCTGATTTCCAAGGGGTAGGAAAAGAAGCAGAAAGGTTTTGTTCTCACTTTATATTCAATAAGAAGTTACCAAGTTAAGATTTGTCTTTTAGAGCTTAAGTATGCTTTGTTTTTTTTTTTTTATTTTAATACGCAAAAGTTGGAATATCTTATGAAGATCTTCCCTACATAACTGAATGTGGGGAGAACTGTTCCAAGAACAGGTAGAAAAGAAGAAAATCCTACAAAAAAGGAAATATTTATGGTCTTTGTTCTGTCAAAACATGTACGTGATACAAGTATGTGACTGACTTTTTTATTGTTGTTTGGAAATCGTCTAAGACTTCCTGATTCTTTGCCAAATTTAGAATTAATTTGATTTGGTATTTATTCTTATAACATGAGCTTGCTCAGGGATAAAATAATTCATTTTTTTAAAAGATGAGAGACTCCTGGTTACGTATTGATAACTAGAATAATAGGGCCTTCATTTAACCATAGGATCAATAAAAAGCAGCCTTAGATATGCTTGTGTTCAGGTAGTATTTTTAATACAGAGCTCTGTGTAACTTTTAGTAATTCTTTCAAATAATAAGCCCTTAATCGCATATATGCAATAACATTTTTACACATTAATTCATGTGAAATGCATGTTATCCATTAATACAGGTATTGCTAGACGATGTTTCTGTTATTGTTATTTTTCAAATATATGAAAGTTTAAACACAATCAAAGAAAAGGTGCACAATGAAATGCAAACATTCTGAGCTGCTTGGCAGTGAATCTTAGATTATGTTTCATATCAGGGTGCTTTTTTTCATATCAGGATGCTCCAACATTTAGATGTGATCAGCTTTTTCAGTCTTGGGATTGATGAGAGCTTTGGATGTTTTTAAGGGGAGGGGGAAGGAAAAAAGATATTCTAGAAGATGAAGTTCTAAATTTTCTTGTTAGAATTGCAGAAATTCTGTAATAGGAACAGCAAACAATGAAGTAAGAGTACAACAGCAGAGAGTGTGAGAGGCATCTTGATGATGATTAAATCCAAATACTTGAGAGACAGTCATTGCCAAAACTGGTATAGCTTAAGGGTCTTATATATCTTAATTACTTGGAAGAAAGGAAAGGTCATTTGCATGGCATGCTCTCAGACTTCACAAACCATTCTCTGCAACGTGGATTTCAAAGTACTGCTAAAAATGTATCCTTCCTGCTTGTTCATACCTTCGAAGAGATAAATGTAGATGCATTCCAAGGAACCGTTCAGTGCCTTTTTAGTTTTTGAGTGTGTGCAGGTGATAATATTAAAGAAAAAAATAAGTGTTAGGTAGTATTTTGAGATGAAATGAACTGAAATGCAGGGATTGTTCTCCTTTCTGTGGCCATTTGTTTGACTCTTCTATCAGCTGTATGCTCTGAGGCATCAAGTTTGCATTTGCACATTTCCTTGAGAGCACATGAGCACAGGCTTTTTTAGCAGAAATTTTCCATCATAATACCTAAGCTATTGATAATGGCCTCTATGAAGTAGAATCATAGAATAGTTTGGGTTGGAAGGGACCTTCAGAGGTCACCTAGTTCCAACCCTCTGCCGTGAGCAGGGACATCTTCCACTAGATCAGGTTGCCCGGGACCAGATCCAGCCTGCCCTTGAATGTGTACAGTGAGGGCACAACCATGACCTCTGGGCAACCTGTACCAGGGTTTTACCACCCTCATTGTAAAACGTTTCTTCCTCACATCCATGGAATAAAGAACAAATGAAATGAATAAAAAAATTTAATCAAATTATACACATCACTATTTTCAGTTTTTTAGCATAGAACTGGCATCTGAAAAGGTTGCAGTGACCTGTGAGTGGGGTGAGTGGTGACTTTGTTTGATTTCTTCTTTTTTTTTTCCTGGAGGAGTGTGATTGCTTTTGTGTTTTGCTTTTATTTATTTATTTTTAATAAGAAACAAACCAGTTTTGACTGATTTAACCTGCCTCTGCTGGTTTTGCAAACATTCAGATGCTACCTGATTTTTTCCATACTGGGGCTGTTGTAAACTTTGGAAGTTTCTAGAGGATTTTTACTAAACACTTCTTGACTTGTTACTGTTTCTGCTCTGTTGATTTTTTCCAGATGTGAAACTGTTGTGATGAGTTTTCAGTAGGATATGGGTATGTGTTAGGATTCCTAGGTGTTACGTAATAATTTTGGTTTACATCTCCAGAATAATCTGGCCAGAAGCAGAAGCACTCCTGGCCCTCAGCAGAATGTCTCTGTCCTTTTCCTGCTCTTTGCCTAGTGTTTCTCTTGAGCTGAACGTGCTTTGGCCAAACACGAGTCAGAAAACGTTTACTTTAGTAAAGATACTACTCTGATTAATACCTGGCAGAAAAGTATCAGGTTGAGTCCCTGTGGGCCAGACTGCATATCTGTTTGGAGCAAGAAATCTTGAAGTCTGAGCCTTGAAGTCCAAGCCATAGAAATTGCTTTATTGCCGCAATAAAGTTATTTATTATGTCAGAGAATGGCATTCTCTAAAGCATAGAACTGGTATTTCAGATACATCTCACAGAGTACAGTGTTGTGCACTGATTAATTGGGATTCATTGTCTCATGTGTCTATGCTGTAACAATGATCCAGGAAATGTCATAGTAGTTCAGAAGCGTCTTGAATCCCGAGCTTTCCATTGACCTCTGTGCTGGCAGTTTCTCCAGGTCAGCAGTAGATTGTGAATCAGTTATTCTGTGGCGGTGTGCCAGTTTCTCTGCTGATGTACATGTAGCTCGGAGTCATTTGCAAATTCAGTTTTGGAAAAATTAAACAGGATAACCCCCTGAGCAATCTGACCTCATAGCTGACCCTGCCTTAAGCCGCAATTTGGACTAGAGACCTCCAGAAATCCTTCCCTTTGCGACCATTCCATAGTCAAGAATCTTGCAGGGTACCAGAAAATGGAGGTTGTGTAGGTGGATCTGAGAACTGATTTCCATCTCCTATGACAAGCTGGGTCACTTATACAGGTTGTCCAGGACCATGTCGAGTTGAGATCTGGATATCTGCATGGATCGGAACTCTGTAACCTGCCTTGGAAACCTGTGCCAGGTGTTTGGCTTCCACTTTTATGACAGAAGTGTTTACTAAACTACCCATCCCTATTAAGACTTGATCATGTAAGTAATGCCAAAGTGAGAACACACATCATCTGTGATCATTCTGTGATTCTGTGAATGTTTCCTTGCAACAGGAGATCTGCAGTTCCTGTATTGGATTCTGTTTATACTGTCACTAATCCTGTCTTGAGTGATCTCAACATTTTTTTCACTATATACATCATCCCTGAGGCATTTACTCGTGGCATAATATCTTGATATTGATTTTCATTCAAAATTCCAGTTAATTCCCAGGGAATGATGGCAGAATATGACTCTGGAGAGATCAATCAATATCATACTCAAGTCTCCTAACACCTAATTTTCTACGTGCCTGAAGCTCAGCACTTGTAAAATTTACTGCCTGGTGATATTTTTAAAGGGCCATTTTGACTTTATAAACCATTTCTCAGCAATCAGGGACTACTTTGATATTAATTACATTGTGCAACTGGGAACCCTTGCTTGTGTAGTGAAATATGAACAGTGTTTAGCATCTGGATACAATAAATCAATCAAAAATTGTAACTGAAAAACAAGGCATCTATTAAAAATTATTCCACTTGTGTGGGGAAAAGTCAGCACTTTTACCTAGAAATGTCTTTACTTTTTATAGACTGCTGAGTTGGTTCACAACTGAAATTTGACAGCAATAACTATGGGTTTTATTTTAAGTTCCTGTAGTATAGTAATTCTCTAGTTGACTTTTTTTCCTATTGTATAAAATACTTATAGGAAACAACCACCAGGTAGAAACACTTGGTGAAAGAATAAGGTGTAAAAACATGTTAGAAAATGTATAAAAATAGCACCAAGTGGTCTGTAGGATGAGGAATAAGAAAACATCTGTGTAATATCACACTCTTCTTTCCCTCCCCACGCCATCAACGTCACCTCACCACCATTATGCTTCTCACAGTGAAGGTTTGGGACCCTGGGGTCTCACTACAGTGTTCCTGTAAGCTGAAGTGACTGACCTTAGGACCCAAAGGGACAGTGAAAGGCTGAGCGTAACACCAGAGAAATGGGTAGATAGTAGAAAGCTTGTGTATATCAGTTTTGACTCAGTAAAATTTGATCTGTAAATGTTAGTATCACATTTTAACTAGATGCTGGGGAGGGACTTTTCATTAGGGACTGTAGTGACAGGACAAGGGGTAAGGGGCTAAAACTTAAACAGGAGAGGTTTAGATTGGATATAAGGAAGAAATTCTTTCCTGTTAGGGTGGTGAGGGCACTGGAATGGGTTGGCCAGGGAGGTTGTGAGTGCTCCATCTCTGGCAGTGTTCAAGGCCAGGTTGGACAAAGCCTTGAGTGGCACGGTTTAGTGTGAGGTGTCCCTGCATATGGCAGGGGGTTGGAATTAGATGATCTTAAGATTCTTTACAACCCCAGCTATTCTATGATTCTATGATTAGACTAATGTAAATTGTAGCTTTGCATTTAAGAAGTCTTCTTGCTTTTGCCTGCAAGATGTTGAGTATAATGTGAGTAAGCAGCAGGCACACAGGCACACTCTGCTCCTTCCCCATCGAGTTCCACAATGGTGTAGGTATGTTCACATCCCACATTTTGGTACAGAGTTGGGGGAAGAGATAAAACTAAGTGGACTGAAATCAATACCATATTTTTCCACCCATCTTTTTAATTTTTTTTCTAGGGTGATCTGTGTATGAACAAAATCTTCAGAGACAAAGGATTCTGCTTATGACTATGCATCTGCTATCTGAAAGGGTTTAAGAGGAAACATTTGGGTCTTTTGTGATTATAGTATTTTTCTCTGGTAATTTCTGTAACATGCTAGCTGGCCTCCTACATCAACTCCTGAATGGCAACTGACAGCATTTTTTTCTTCATGAAAAGAAATTTTTAATGGGCTGTACCATAAATAGCTGGAACTTGCTGTCTTATGTGAAAAATACAGGATATGAGTCATTATCAACAGTAGGAGACCTTAGAGCCTGTAGCTTTACATATCTTCTGTGGCCGTATAAAGGACTGCATTTAATCTCAGCAGCATATGTTCATTCCAGATAGCTATAGGAGGTGACTTGGCTCACACTGGCCGGTTTTGTAGTCCCTGTTCTCTAGTAAAACATACTCCACTCTTTAAAGAAACTCCAGTTCATTTTGCAGCCACTCAATTTCTGGTACCTTAAAGTAAAAGTAAAAAGGAAAACTCACTTGCAGGCTTGTCTTTGGGACAAGAGAGAGGAACAGACTAACTCAGGAAGCCAGCCTTCAGTTCTTTTAGGAGTTTCTGGTGTTCCCAGTTTCTGCCAGAGGGATAACTTTTGTGATGTGATTGATGTCTTTCAAGGAATCTTTAAAGATTTTAACTAGACTAACATTTTCAGCAGTCAAAGAGAAATTAATTGTTATTATGACAGTTCCTGTTTCTAACATTTTTAAGCATACAGTTAAAAAGCAATGTTATCTGCTTGTATTCCATTCCCAAGAGTTTTGAATTGCTTTACAGTTGAGTCTTTCACAGATAAAGAAGCCAAAGGGCAAGCAGGAGAATTTATTATGATGTAGGGCTCAATGGGTGAATACAAAAGCAAGAGTTTTCAGATCTTTTGGCCCCTGGAACTGTACTTTAATCATACTTTGGGATAGTTTAGCAGTAGACTGCTAAGTAAATTCAAATTCAGGAGATCTTCTTGCTTGAAACCAGGGCTGAATGAACAGCTTCAGTTTTTCATATCTGGTAGACTGGTTCACAAACATTTTAAGATAAAAAGTTGAACGTTTAACACAAAGTGAGACAATAGTGCTGACACAGTGGAAATGGAAGTCACATTTTGGGTAATAATAATAATGCAGTTGTCCGTCTCCTAGGACACTATCCAGCTACTGGGTAATGAAGCTAGGCTGTTCTTGTGTGCATTCTGTTTCTCGTTCCTTTATACAAAAAATGCAACATCTTTAAAGAAAAGCACTGAATGAGTGCCTGGGGACACCTCTCCCTGTTAACCTGGTGGTTAAATAAACTCCTGACAAGTGTGACCAGTGAAGATCACATTTCTATGTCCCTTGTGGTTCCCAAGCCAGAAAGACCTGGAATGAAAAACTGAAATGAACCTAATAGATGTAAACTGAAAAATTATGGGGAATTTTCTTATCAAGGTTGTTGTGTTTGGGCACAGTAACTATAGATGTTTCTTCCCATCAGACCTTGCATACTGCATTTGTTAAATTGGCCTCCACAAGGAAATGAGGAACTGCTTAATTGCAGTTTAAGCTTCAGGCTTTCAATTGTAGCTACAGAGAAATCCCTGGGATTAGTAGAGTGAACTCTAGTTAATACTAAGGGCTCTTCTTTCAAGAATGAAGGGGAGTGGTTCAGCCAGGGTTATGTTTGCTTAGTAAAATTGCTGTTCTAGATAAAAATCTCTGTATTTTTTGGAGCACCTGATGAATACATACATCCAAAAAAAATAAAGGAGAGTTGATCTGAATTAAACTTTACTCAAGTATTTAGCATGGAAGTGAGTAGTTTGGAGTTGTCCCCATGGAAGAAAGGCAAGAGAAGGCTCAAGAGTGTGTCTGGAGCTCTGATAATAATACCAACATTTTTAGGCATTAAGCATTATTATTTAATTTAAGGTAGTAGCAATACTTGTACTTCAAATATTTATAAGGAGTCTTTTCCAAGCAGAAGAACTTTATGGTAGGCAATCTTCTCTTTGAATTCTCATACATAAATTGCCTCGTAGATGTTGATGGTGACCACCTGTACCAGGAGGGGGTTGTTCTCACATAAGAAAACCCACTACCTTGTAGCCATGATATTATACCATCAAAGGAGCAAATACATACAAATACCAGTTTTCTGCATATGTTTCAAAGGAAAAAGGTAAAAATGGCATGTAGCAATGCTGGTGTTCCTTGGGAAGTAGTTTGGATGCGTAAGAATATGTGCAGTGCTGTTTGGTGTTATGGACCAGCAAAAACTAACCTGAATTTTCTTTATGTACAGAAAACATCTGTAGCTGAACTTACATAAATGCTAATGCTTACTTAGATCACTATACTTTTATCAGGAACTTCATAAGGTATTCCTGCAAGTAGCTCTGAACTTTATAGTGCATTAGGTCATTCTGGAACACCTGTTAAGGTGGTTCCTGTGGATGTGACAGGTAATAATGTGGAGATTTTGAACACAGAATTATGAAAATCTGTATTGTATTTACAGTAGGAGTAATTGTATCATGACTGGAAGGAGATAACCATCTGTAAAGTGACCACAGTGAGCTGAGCTGATGTTTAAATTCTGGTCTTGAGTGGCACCAAATAGACCTTGGTTTCCAAATGCTTTTCATTACCATAGAAGCTACATCTTCAGCTTCTGATGCAAGAATATGCCAAGTGAATATTGTTCTGCTAAAGCTGCAGAATAATTCACCACCAGGGAGGCTGCTGCAGTCACTCAGGTGGAAATCTGAAATGTTTGGGCTGTAGGACTAAAGACAAAGCTGTGTCTGACTAAACTACTTATGGCTTTACTAAATAAATAAGTAGGACAGGGCTGAGGGGCTCTTGACTAACCTTGAGCTGTCAGATGTCAGGCCATAGAAAGGATGGGTGGCTATATGCTTTGTATTTTTAGATGTGAGCTTGAAGCTGATTTATAGTAGCTTTCCTGTCCTAGAGCAAACTGCTTAGGGCTTCAAGGAAGGAGCTGGATGTTATGGACTTTCCACCATGTACACAGGCAGCTCAGACAGGCTTTCAGTATGAAAAGTGGAAGGTTAAATTAAGGGATTGATGTAAATACACACTCTGAAATTAGTCTCTAGTTATCTGAGATTTCTGATTTAAGAGACAAAGTGTCTGAAAAAATCCTGAAATTTGGCAAGTGTCTTTGAAGATGAGTGGCAGTTGCCTTATCTCTGCCTTGATTTTCCAATTTTATCGGTGCAGTTCTGATGTGCAAAGTTACAGATTTCTGGCATTGCTCACCACCCTTTAATGTATACTTTTGCAAGGTAGCAAAATACCTATGTATATTTGATGGCTAAGAAGTTACCTGCAACAGAGCAGACATGACAAACTCTTTTTCATCTCCTGAACTTTTACTGATTGCCTGTTACAACTGTGGTAGAGTTAAAACATGAGCCTGATTTGGGTAAGGCTAGTTACCATCTGTGCTTGGTAGCTAAATTGGGATGGAAGTCATATCCTAGACACCTTTGCTTTGTGATGCTCTTCAATATGGGGACTAGCCATAAGGTGGAGGTGTGTGTTGCTTCTGCACCATCACTCTGTATGTTTCCCGTTTTGTGGCAAGCAGTGAAGCTGACTCACAGTTCAAGCAGTAGTGGCTCATGATGTTCACCATGTGGCGGTCCCAAATTTCATATATGCTTTCTTCCCATCTGGTAAGTGGATGAGTCATTTATGACTCAATTTTCTCAGCTCAGCTTAAGAATAATTCCTAATGAGTCAGATAGAATGTTTTCAGGGATTCCTGCTGTTGGAGAGCACTTCACCTTTACTGCGATCATCTTCTCATCTCTCCCATGCTGTGAGCTACAGTCTAACTTCCAGAATCTTTTCATAAAAAACCCTCTCAGAATTGGTGAAATTGCTGCTTTATTGAGACATTTCTGATTTAAGTGTGACTTTTAGTTTTATCTATAGTACTCTCACTTAGTGAGGCGCAAGTCTGACTCATGGATTATAGTGAATTTCAATGTATGAAAAGCCCAGATACTGGACCTTGTGGAGCTGCTTGTGGCATGCTGATGCGGGGACAGGACTTGCCCTTTCTGGTGGCCATGCCCACCAATGCCAAAAGATGATTGTGCTCATGGCTGTCTAAACCGGTGCCTCAGCAGCATGGATATAATCTTGCCTTCAGCTGGAGGACATTCAGTGGGGACAATTAGGGTCACAAATTTGTTATTCCTTCACTTGTGCACAATGAATAGAGAGAATTGGCCTGGGCTTTTGTACTAGGTATGTCTTAATTCTAGGCAGATCTTTGTATGTTGGTGCTGTGTTTGGAGTGCAAGTTGAAGATAAGTCCTTGCCATGGGTAACAGTTCTATAATCCAAGAGATGGTGGGAAAAGGCAGGTGCCAGACTGCTGGCTGGCTCCTGACAGTCACTGGCAGGCTATTGATCAGTAATGGTTCCCTGGAAAACGGTTAGAACTGCCACATTTGAACTAATAAAAATAGGGCAAAATGATCTATTAGTATGCAGCAACAGTCTTGAATTTGTACAGAAAACTTCAGTGATATTCTTAAAGTTGCTAGTAAAGTCTGTAAGTGATAAAGAAAAAGTAAAGGGATGGCAGAGAAATATTGGACTTCATATGTATATATGTGCTTTCTTGACATACTGCATATAAAAATGTACGTAAATGTACACTTCCTATACACTTACATGTATGTAAGCATATGCTTCTCAAATGCAGATAGTGCATCCATGAGATGCGAATAGCTTCTCATGTCACTTACTGTTTTTCCAACCATATGGCCAGTCCTATAGGTGTGGTCCTTATGTAAGAGAGACGCTGTTGCACGCTTTACTGCTTCAGGACTGTTCACTGGAAAAGGAGTCTGAGAACCAATAAAGGAAAGAAATTTCAAATTTCTTCCGTATTTGAATCTCAAAGCTTTTTAATTTTCAAATAATTCCATTAATAATCAAGTTTGTGCACTTAAAACTGAATCTTTGGACTTACCTGCTTTTACCTATCTTTCCATTTAATTAGAACTAAATAGTTGTTGCTCCTAAGTTCATCCTCTTGCCCCTAAAGCTATTTCTTATATTATATCCTCACTAATTATTAAAATCACATATAAATAGGCTCCATTTCTGGTGGCTCTGTGATAGTTTAAGGATTCACCACCAGAAATAGCATTTGCTTCACAATCTATATCTGAAATTAAATGCCTTGTAATAATGTCATTTTCTGCTTGACTTGTTTCTCTGTTAGCAGATATTTTCTAATTTAAGATTAAAGATGATGTGGCTATTGCCCCCAAACTTACACAGGTACTTTGCTTCAGATTTTACTAAGGTTGATAATATAGCATGTAGAGGCAAAAAAAATAAGTATGGTTAACAGGAGTAAGTGCATGAAAAGGAGGATTCCTACATCTGGAAGGGAAACCATAACATTTTAATATGATCACCCAAAAATGGATCTTTTTTTTACTTTTCCACACGTTTGATGGCCACAGAATGTGAAAACTTTTATATTTAGTTTAGTTGACACCAGAAGACTGGAGAATGGTGTTTAAAATAACTGAAGAAAGAGAATGAAAAAGACAAACTGCAGGCTCCTTTGTTATGAAAATAATACTAAAAAGTCCTCTTAAACAGATTTTTGAAGGACAGAATACTGAAATAATCATAAACAGTTATGGAAAAAGAGACAAAGATGGGCCAAGTCAAAAGAAATAGAAGACAGGGTGGAATAAGATTACTAGGTAATACTCTCAAACATCAGTCTGGCCTTGAACTTTGATCTTACTAATAGCCATGCCATAAAAAGTGGGAATGTACTGATTTCAGTTTATTCATCCCAAAAAAGGCAGGAAGTACAAACAAGTGAGGGTGATCATAAAAATATTGCATATGCATGACCTTGTGAAATAGCAATAAGAAATTTAATGATAGGAAATGTAAGATTATGCTTCCATGGGTTAAAAGCTCTATGAGAAACTGGAGGGCCACCAGCTGGAAGTGGTGAAGAAGACAGACTGTTAGTGCATAAAGAGGCACAAGAGGACACGTAACCTTGAAAATAGCAAATATATTCCTAGGACCAAATTGACAGATGTCATTCCAGCAAAGATGGGCACCCGAAGATGGTTCAGTGCTGTTGAACAAGGGGCTCGTTAATCTTTACATGCTTCAGCACACTGAAGCCTTGCTTGTCAGAGCAAAAAAAGTATGCAAACTATCACTTTTCAATTCTGTATGCTAAACAATATACACAGATTACATGCTTCTGTGACTGTCACTCAGTAACATTAATGTCTGTAGAGGTGACTTTTGCATCTCTACAGTGAAGATGCAAACTACTTTGCATCTCTGCACTGGAGATAATGCTACTGGTTGCAGACGTTATAGCTTGAAGAAGATACTGTTATCTAAAACGGAGTTTTCCATCTAAGTACTTTGATTTATCTACCACCAAATGGAACTACATTTCATTATTGACTTTAATGGAATTAGGAAGGGACCCAAAAATATCCTCATTGGTGTATAGTGTTTTGTAGATGCCTTTGGAAAATCTGGTATGCAGAATTTACCACGAATGAATGTGCAGTGATCTGCAAATTGAAACAATGGAGAAAAAGATCTCTGAACTACGTAATTGTCTTTTTACTGTATTTCTAAGAAAAGGCAGGAGAAAGCAGTTTCATCATGTGCATTGTGTGTTATTCTTTATTCGTCACTTATATTTTCAATAGCAGAAGCTGCCAAGTAAAAATACATGTGTAAAATAAATATTTGGAGAGTGTCCAGCAGCAGGCTATGCCAGTGGATCCTACTGGATTCTTCTTTGAACTAAAACCAAAATGCAAAAGATGTTTAGATTCAGTGTTGGTTTTGTTTGAAAAGATTACATGAACTTTATTCACTTTTCTCTGCTGGAAGAAATAATGCAATAAAAATTCAGACCAAAACTCTTATCTTTTTTTTTGCTTTTCAGCAGGTTGATAACCAAATTATTTTTTTTGTCATTGAAACCTGCATAGATTTATGTGCCTCACATCAAACCAGAATCTCTAATGAAATATCAACTAAAAAGTAGTTACTGAAATATTAACATACTGAGCTCTGCAGCCTGACAGTCCCACTTGCATTAAACTCCATCCTCCCTCTTCTGTCAGTGGTTTATTTGCTATTTTACATTTTTTTATACTGACTCCCAGCCTTTCACGTTTAATAAGAAATTTCCACATGGTTCCTTATAGCTTTTTGAAGTCTGACTTTACAACTTGATTGCTATTTATACTCTGGGTAATTTTCTAGCTCAAAAGAATTTTCTGAGACTTTAAAAAAAGTTATTTTCCTGCTAAAAGGGAAAAGTATCTGAAGTTCTTGTCCTTCCATACCTTTCCAAGTTTGTAAGTCCATATTTTTGCTGAACCAAGCTAGGATTCTGGGAAAAAAGTACTTAATTTGTCATTGCTAATGACTAGGCAGGTCAGTATTTCCTAGCAAGGAGAAATAGAGCGATGGATATAGACTTAAACAACAGTAGATAAGTCTCCAGTGGACAGTGGATGTAAAATGAAGATGTGGGGCTGAGCTAGAGTTTGGTGAATGCTGTCAAGGATCTATAACCTGAAGTAATATTTACCATAGATAATACTTACTTTTGGATTCATGATTACTTTTTTCCCTGTCCTGCTACTGTGTTGCAAATGGTACAACACAAAACTTCCACTAAATTTTCACTTTCCTCAAAGAAATTCGGAGGTTTGTACGGCAAGATGGTAGTGTTAGAGAGCTCCAACTGTTCAGGCAGGGACATCTGAGCTTTGCATGGATATTTTGGGTGAAGGCACACAAGTTACCACAAGTAATGTTACAGGAGTAATATGACTAACTGGCACCATTGGAGAGCTGCAGTCCTTAAGGTGTTGAGGGCAGAAGGCTTCTGATAAGTGAGTTACTTATAGTCTAGGAGATAATTCTTAAAATTGTTGTAACTGACCTGATTTTTACTTTGAAGAATTAAGCAGGTGCATTTGCAGTTGTCTTCACCTGGTACTTCTGTACTTACCTCTGCGGAAGAGTAGTGCTAGGTTCCTTTTGGATATAAACAACTCAGTATTTTTGTAGCTCTATTAGGCCCAAACAAATCCCTCTGCGTTTAATTAGAAGTGTCAAAACAAGTTTCTGTGTGATATTTTGACCTCGTGTATCTTACAACATTTTAAAATTGTTTGCATGTCTGGAACTGTAGATTTAAAAAATCCCCACCAAACCCCCAAATTGTCTTAATTCAGTTTAATTCAGGCCTTTGCACTTGCAGATTTCAAGTAATTGTTTTCTAGTCATCACTGTCATGTTAGCTGTTTTCCATTTCCTTTGACAATTAGTAATAGACTGGATGTTGTCAGACGGGATTTCCTTATGCATGTAGAGGAACGCTTCTGCAAGGTATTATTGCCATGCCTGTCTGTCTGCCTTCCAAACCTATGAGCGTATACTCAGCTCACTATACAGAGGACAGATGGAACAGTAAGTCACTGGATAAAAATTCCTGTTTCACTGATTAGTCCTTGCTTTGAAAGTTGTCTTTGAATTTAGTGCTCCATCGTGCCAAAAAGAAAGGATGACTTTCCCCACGAGCACATGGCAGATAGCAGCAGCAGCATTAACTTGTTCACGTTGCTCTGGCAATGTACTTCAGTCCTCTGCAGGAGCCTTCCCCCGTGTGAGATAAAGTGCTTATTTCCGTAGCTATCAATTCTTAACGTTTTAGATAGCCAAAGTGAAGGGCAGGTCTACTGATGATTTTCACTCCTTAATCTATGTAAAAAATTTTCTTCTTCTGGAAAACTACTAAGATTTGTTTTATATAGATCAACGCAGATCAAATTATTGTGGGGATATGAACTAAAAAAATGTGATAAAGTGAACGTTAGTTTTGAAATTTTTTTTCAGATTTTTTTTAAAATTCTGCAATATGATTTTCCAGCTAATTATGTAATTTTTGTAGAGTTATAGACCTGCATTTTAGAAACCTACTAAACCAATACATTTGCTCAAGAATTACATAACTCCATTTTAGAAACCTACTAAATTCAGCTTTGCGAAAGAAAAAGAGCCAACTTTCTATTTCATTTTTTTTTTAACTCTATCACTCTTCATTTTTTATCACAAATACAGCATTTTTCCACATCTTTTCCCAATTGTGTGCTCTTTTTCTTGGTGTACTTGATCAAATGACTTCAGCATGAACTGCACTAAGCTTGAGTAACATCAGCTGCTGATGGCATTGTGTTGCCTAACAACTTTATAACAGTTTCTCCAATTGTGCTGAGTTACCATAGTGATATCTGCCCACTGGTGGTGGACTTGCTTGAGAAATTTAGATTAAAACAGACTAACAACATAACAGATATATTAACCACAGCAACACCAAGCAACTAGAAATTATTTCTGTCACAAACATAAATGAAGCTCAGTTTTGCTTAGGATCATCCCTAGTTATATGTCTGTTTTGGGAGGTCCAACATTCTGCTGCTTTATTTGATGAATTTAACTATATAAATATGTGAGAAGTGCACAGATGAATTTACAGAATTATTTTTATCCATGACACCACTGTCTCCTCTTGGTTAGAGCCGACCGGATTTGCATCTTAAATTTGTGCATTATATTGTGGAAAATTCCAATATTGGACACCTAGCATGAGTATCAAATACCTGTCTCATGTGAACACTACTCAGGGACAGCCAGTTTTAGTACTGCGTTTCTGCAACACACTTCTTTTTCTCTCTTTTTGATATAGAACCATGCTTTATTTTATTTCTTCAACTTGTAGCAAATATACTTGAGGTAATGTCATACTCCTTTTTAAGCAGTGCAGTTATTTGATGATGATAAAGGAGAGAGAGATATAATGTTTGTGGATATGATTAATTTTTTTATTAAAATATCTGAGTTCTTAATACATCTGAGTATATTTGAATGTGTATGATATTTTAATGTATATGCTAAAGTTGTAGGGTTGAGGTTTTTCTGCCTTGGAAAGCTAATGTAGCAAGTTTAGCCCAGTAATAATTATTAGCCCATCTGTTTTGCTTCACTGTCCTATTCAGGCAAATGGAAAAAAAAAACCAAATCACTGTCTGCAAAAGACTTTGTAGCTTTTGCTTTGGATACACATTTCCAGAGTTCTGTTTAATGCAATAGATTGAGAGAACCCCTTCCCCTCTGCAATTTGTCTGTCTGTTTAGGTTTCCTGGATTAAAATTCAATTTAGTGAAATACTTGGATGAAATGATGCTTTAATTTGGCCTCCCTGACATGGATTTTTCCTCCCCAGGCAGCAAGTGATTGCTTTTCTCAGTATGCTCTGTAACTGTAGTATTGAGGGATAACTGACCTAGGTTTCTGTCTTGAAACCCCAGTGTCAAAATCTCCATTTAGGAGGTATCAAATTGTCCCATCCCTCTCTGCCTTAACTGTCTAAAATTAAATGTGATCAGAGTGGGACCTTGTTTAAACAGACAGAGCATGGAATTTTAGCTGCTTGCTGATGATGTGTTTGCTTAGCAATTTGCAGGCTATCATTCTGATTAATAAAAAACCCCCAAATCGCTGTATCTATGGAAACAAAGTGTGGAAAACAGCTTTTTACATCTGAGGAATGTTCAAGGAAAATGGTTAGGTGGTCTTAAAAATCATAGCAGCTGTCTTCAGGGCAAAACTCAGGGCATTGCTGGTATAAAAGGAATGTAGCAATGTGCAACATTTGAACTGCATTCAAAAAGAAAATGATTTTAGCAAATAATATTTATGCAAATCATTGCATCTGGATTGTGGTTTTTGTTTCCTTATGCTTGTGTGAATTGACATCTCCTAAGTAAGGAGATGTAAGGAGAAAATTTAAATCATATATATTGTCAATGAATTGGCTCAACTCATTCTGAAAGAAATTAAAATTGCTACATGAGCAAAAGAAACAGTATTTGCACCAAATCTGAGACTGATTTTGCTTTCTTCAAGAGCCTCTGCATGGAAATGCGCCTTGTTGCCTGGCTTCTTGCTGTAGAGTTAAGGAACCCTATATATATTCTTCTCTACTTCTTTACCATTTTAGGTTTCTGGCTAAAATGGCAGCCAACAAACAATAGAATTAAACTTGGCTAGGGATGTTAAGGATAACAGGAAGGGATTCTATAGGTACATAGAGAATAAGACAGACCAGGGACAACGTAGGCCCCCTCTAGAAGCTATCAGGAGAACCAGCTACCCTGGATTTGGAGAAGGCTGAGGTTCTGAATGACTTCTTTGCCTTGGGCTTCACTGGCAAATGCCCTGACCACACCACCCAAGTCTTGGAAGGCAGATGCAGGGACTGTGAGAATGAAGACCTTGGGCCCACTGTAGGAGAGGGTCTGGTTCAAGACCATCTTAAGAACCTGAACATACACAAGTCCATGGGACCTGATGAAATCCATCCATGNAGAGAATGAATGGGCCCACTGTAGGAGAGGGTCTGGTTCAAGACCATCTTAAGAACCTGAACATACACAAGTCCATGGGACCTGATGAAATCCATCCATGCGTCCTGAAGGAGCTGGCAAGTGAAGTTGCAAAGCCACTGGCCATCATATTTAAAAATCGTGGCAGTCAGGAGAAGTTCCAGACAACTGGAAAAGGGGAAATATAACCCCCATTTTCAAGAAGGGGAAAATGGATGAGCCGGGGAATTACAGACCAGTCAGTCTCACCTCTGTGCCTGGCAAAAATCTTGGAGCAGATTCTCCTGGCAGGCATGCTGAGGCACATGAAAAAAACAACGAGGTGCTTGGTGGCAGCCAGCATGGCTTCACTAGGGGGAGATCCTGCCTGACCAACTTTCTACGTTGGGGCTACAGAACTGATGACAGGGGTAGAGCAGTTGACGTCATCTGCCTGGACTTGTGCAAAGCGTTCGACACTGTCCCACACGACATCCTTGTCTCTAAATTGGAGAGACCTCAATTTGATAGGTGGGGCACTCGGTGGATAAAGAACTGGCTGGATGGCCTCACACAAAGAGTTGTGGTCAATGGCTCAGTGTCCAGCTGGAGGCCAGTGATGAGTGGTGTCCCTCAGGGATCGGTGTTGGGACCGGTCTTGTTTAACATCTTTGTTGCTGCCATGGACAGTGGGATTGAGTGCGCCCTCAGCAAGTTTGCTGATGACACCAAGCTGTGTGGTTCTGTGGATACGCTGGAGGGAAGGAATGCCATCCAGAGGGACCTTGACATGCTTGTGAGGTGGGCTGATGCCAACCTCATGAAGTTCAACAATGGCAAGTGCAAGGTCCTCCACCTGGGTCGGAGCAATCCCAGGCACAGCTCCAGGTTGCGCAAAGAGGAGATTCAGAGCAGCCCTGCCGAGAAGGACTTGGGAGTGTTGGTCGATGAGAACATGAACATGAGCCGACTGCAGTGTGCGCTTGCAGCCCAGAAAGCA
>NDXB01021208.1:0-65597 GCA_002631895.1 Agapornis roseicollis
AAAAAAAAAAAAAAAAAAAAAAAAAAAGCTGGAATTTCTATTAAAGACATAAGGAGAAAAAAAGTGAAGTGCACACTTGATGCCTTGGTATGTCCATTTATTTTAACAGCAGTAAGTTTCGAGCACTGGGTAACTTCACTGTTTGAGTGCTGGTGGAAATCGATTCTTTAAACTAAAAGCTTGAGATACACCCCTATGGAAATAAGAGTTTTGGCTCAAGTGCTGTGACTGACACTTGTCTTTCAGCAAATATCTGCAAAAGAGGAACCTGCATCTGCTCTGTCACATATAAGGATCTCTTCAAAGTAATAGTAGAAAAAGAAATAGTTTACTTTGAAAGAGTGTTGAGGGAGCAGAACTATGATGTTAAGCTGACGTGTTGAGTGTAAATTTTTCAGAACAAGTTCTTGTCAGTTTGTATTAAGTTATCTACATCTTTTTGCCCTCACAGCTGCTTTATCTTGAGATGAAATCTTTCTGTCACAAAGTGGAGTTTAGCAGATAATTCAACCTTCTGAAAAATACGAGAAATAGCTAGGAAATAAAGATTTTCTGAGTAGAACCTCAGGTACTTTGAAGAGTTTTGAGTTGTTTCTGTGCTTGCTGGGTGGTTACGGACAATAAGAGATGAGGCTTGGTGTATTATTTTTATACCACAGTATTTTCCTGAGCTCCTAAAGCTATGATGTTATCAAGTGGGTTGCAGTGCCATGCAGCCACTTTTGTAGTTTCTGTATGGCAAATACATTGCCGAGTATGCTGTGTGTCTCTTAAGGCTGCGTAGAAACTGCTCCAAAATGTTTTAAAATCGATTGCAAGCAAGTCACATGCTTCATTTTTGGGATTTCTCAGGATTAAGTGACAAACTTGTAGTTGTCTTCACTAAAACATGGATTTTGCTGGCTCGTGCCACATGACAAATCTTGATGTCAGTGAAGCATTCAAATTATCTTTTGCTTCTTCGTTGCTTGTGTGTCACCAACTCAGTTTTGAAGCTTAAAAAGGCAAGTTTCTTCTTACTGATACTAGCAAGTATTTCCACACTTGTTGTTGCTTTCCTATAATCCTCCGTTTAATTTTCAATAAGTCAGTACTGAAGTGCAGTTATTCTTGGTTTTCCTTCAGTGTTACTGATTACTTTCCAGTAAATGAGACTGTTGTGGTGATAGGATGACATGGGGGGAAGCATGTGCTGTGATTTACATTGTATCTTTGAAAGATGAGATGGGATTTGTATTTGAAAATGGGAAAACAGTTCATTTGAGATGAAATAAATGAAAACATAGATGCTGAGGATGTAAAGAAGAACCAGTTCATCTTCTGGGCTTTGTGCACAGTGAATCCTCTACAGCCTTGTTTAGGTGTTGGTGGGGAAATGAAGAGTTTCCATTCTTACAAGAGTTGTAATTGGCTGTGGTTGGACTCCTTATGGTAGTTCTCAGCATGTAGTGCACTCCTGTGCATGCTGTTCTGTGGGAGAAAGTATTGGGAAGATTGTCGTGCCTCCATCTGAGCTGAAACAACAATGTTTTTGTAAGGAGGCTGTGTTAGCAAACCCATGTCATACAATGAAAGCTCTTTTACATACTGGGTTCAGCATCGCTGTGCTCATTAGCACAGTGTGGTAGGACTGGTCTGAGAGATCTGACTGGCCAAACGTTAGTGAATGTGATCTTGGGTTCACTTTTCAGAACTTCATGTAACAATTTAAAGAAACTTTAGAGTACAGGTTAACAGATCAAAGCTTTTAGTGGTTAGATGGCTGCTGTATTCCTCAAAATTCTTCCTCTGGGGAGATAAACAGAGCTTGATATTGCTGTTGGTGGGCCAGGATTTCATCCTGGAAATACCAAATCATTTCCTTTAAATCAGGATATGATGAACTTAGTGCTGTCGAGTCAATACACTGTTAAGACAGGAAGTGAAGATGTTTTAATTGTAGAGGAGAGTTTATGGGATCTGTCACAGCTATAAACTTCAGGAAAGCAGCAGTGGATGATAGTTCAACGTTATGCCATGGTATTCTGTAAAACTGTAAGTGATAGAACTAAACATTCCTTCTGTTATTTAAAACATACACAAGTAATCCATCATGCTCGAATCCCAAGAGGCAGAAGACTTTAAAAATGCATTGCAGCCAGCTAACTGGCCTCTTAGCAGGCTGAGGTATTTGGGAGTCTGAGCTGTGCAGAGCACACAGCTGTTGCCACAATAGCTTTTCTCCAGCTGTCATGCAGAGGTCTGTCACAAAATACCCCACATTCCCTTCTAACTCAGCCTTTTGTAATATTCAGGTTTCCTTGCTCAAAGGGAGTACAGCCTAGCCAATACCTCACCACCCTCTGCATTTTTCTGTCCTGCAGTTGCCATTTACTTCATACTTATTTTTTTTTTGTTAAGCTGAACAATGTGTAGCTAGTTTTAGCAGTTTACAGCAAGAAAGCCACTAATGTTTTATTCTTTCAAATCTGCTTCGCAAAACAGTGAATGATTTTGATCAGAATTGTTAATATTATTTATTGTAGTGGTTTTCCTCTTCATAAAGCTATGGCTTTTGGTTTGTGACAGTGATGTGTATTTTTGCATACTGAGTAGACTTTGGTGACTTACAGGACTCTGTTGTTTAAGAATGTGTGTAGGGGTTCAGTATTTGTTTTTGCTTGTTTACTGTTTTCATGATTTGCAAGCTTAATACTTACTGTCAACTCTGTAAAATAAAATATTTTCCTACTGCTCTTAAACTGCCAGTAACAAGTTGTAATTTGAGCTAAGGTTACTCTTCTACTAACTAGGGAGTAAAATGAGTTGGATGTAGATTGCTTGACTCTTTAATGTTAATATCAGACACTTGTCTGAAAGCAAGCATATATGAGTTGCAGATGGGTGGTGAGCAGCTGTTCCGACTTTTTTTTCCCTTTTTTTCCTTTCATTTTCCAAGCTGCTACTTTCACAGGACTGTTAGTTCTCATTAAGTAGCAATAAAGCTAAAGGTGGGTTATCTCAAAGTATCATTTATCTCTGGTATAGCTGTTAGACAAGGAAATAGCTTGCTCTGAATTTGGTGGTAAAGCTCTAAAATAGAGTAGTAAAGCAGATTGAAAAGCACCAACTGAAAATGCAGCTGGTGTTGGAGCTGGTATGCTGGATGTTTGACAGACCCCGGTGTCTTAGTGTACCACTTTTGTATGCTAGGCTTGGGGCATGTGCAAATCCCTCGGCAGTTTCTAGGTATTCTGACTAACTGTTGCTGACCATCAGAAAAAATGTTCTTCAAGTAAGCCCATAAGAAAATCAAAGGAATTAAATGCCATGAATTCCAGGCCGTGGATTCATGCAGGGCTATGGTGGGGCTGGTATGCTTACATTTTGATAAAGCGTGGGGCCTACTTATGGTAAGTAGTACAATGTAATTCAAGGTAGCAAAATACAGTTTAGGAGAGTGAGCAACTGATTGTTGGCATCTGTTGAGGTTAAAAGTGGGAAATAAAAATCCTAGTAAAAACAAAGCACTTGTGATGCACTCACCTGGAATAACAAGGGCTGCTTGTTGCACTTCTTGTGAAACTCTTTGCTTCCTAGAGTACTGCTACCAAACAATAATTTGTCTCACTCCAGTTAGTTGTACGTGTACAGCCTGGGACTGAAGTAGGTGACTTCAAGCTTAAATTGCAGGCAAAAAGGAAGCATCAGTTTGCGTGTTACTGTTCTGTATAGCTAGCAATGTTGTAATGCGTTGTAACTTAGCCCACAGGGACAACGTGTATTAATGTGCATGTAGCTGAATGAACTGAGCTGGGTTCAAAAGCTGGCATAAATTTGGAGCAGTGCTTAAATTTTGAGATACTCATCATTCCGGTTTTAGGGAGTTTACAGTCCTTTCCCAAAGTGAAATTCCTTTGGGATAACTTAAACCACACTGAGTCAGGAAGTACCTTTCCATGTGTTAACCCCTAGCAGCAGTTGCTTATACAGTGGGTAAATATTGACGTACCTTTTGGTTATCAGGTTGTCTTCTACTGCCACTTGCACAAGAAGTACTGGCACAGCTTCCCGAATTCCTGGCAGGTATGCCCTTTGCACTCTTGGGGATGAATAGGCAGCCGCTGGCCTGTAACCCTGTTCCTCCTTCCCGTGCTAGAGGGAGAGGCTTCTGATTTTGGCTGGAGCTCCAAATTCCAGTATTCAGTAGTGGTGGTAGAGGTTAGCTCATGTAGGTAGAGCCCATGTATTCAGAGAATTTTGAAGGACCTGAATGGCTCATGTTTGTATACCTTACGCAACCCACCTGCATTTACTGAAAGAGTTACCAGCACTGAAAATGTTGTGGCCGAGCTCCTTTGATGTACCCCTAGATAAATAACAGCTTCATGAAGTGAAATGGAGCAGTCTTCTGATTAGCTGGTAGGAAGATAGTTTTTTTGCAGACCTTCCTAAACTGTTCATTCTTCAGGTCTAGGCTGGTATGATGCAAGTGGATAACTTCTGTGTTGGTTCTGACGATTCAGGTGGCTTACCTGCCCTGGTTTGGTAGTCTTGTCTTCAGTTCTGGCCATAAGCACCATTAAAGGAAAATGTGACATCCAGGTAAATGCACCGCTTGCTGTGAATGTGTTTTATTTCAAGAAATATGCAAAACCAGCACTAAAACTGAATTCTGGATGTATCTTTGTGCAACCAAAACAAACTTACACTGAAAGAGGTAGAGTGAACTGGATCCCTGTTAAAAAGTTTAACTGCAAGTAATGCTGGTAGGCAGTGTTTGTCTGAAAATGGTTTGCCCTGCAAAGTTGCTGGAGTTTTGTTTTGAAATGCTGACGAAAGGGTAGTGCTAGACTTTTACTCTAAATGTAGAGTTGAGTTGGATCCCCGGTGAGTGCAGTGAGTGAGGCCCTTCCTTCCAATTGACTTGAACTATAGCTTGCTTTACTCAGAGAGACAGGTCCTGTAATTCTGAACAGCTTTTTTTTTTATTCTTTCCCTTCTGTTCTTTGTCATTTTAATGTTCTCTCTTGCAGCTTAAGTGTGGCTGCAGCTTGGGGCCAGGATAGCCTGTATGGCACTTTGTGTAAGAAGGTAACACAAAAGAAAAGATTTCTTTCCACTTTTTGTAACTTAATTACTTGGAGTAGATAGCAGACAAAAAGGATGTTTACTTAATCTGTTTGCTTTGCCTTTTCTTGCTTATTCTCCTCCTCCAACACACCATGCCTATACTTAAGCTAGTCACATCCCGATGTGTAAACTGCCTGATATGCAGCACTGCTTCTAGGTGGAACTTCAATGAGGTTAAAATGACTTTTTTTTTTTTCCCTTTCGTAGGTTGCTTCTCTCACTAGGCTTCTAAGAGGGCTGGCTGGAATGCAGGGCACAGGCTGTTCATGATTAAGTTAAAGAAGGTCACGTATTCACGTTTGAAGTGCTTGATCTTGCAACTAATCAAGCATTGTACGCAATGGATGCCCGTCATTAAAGTGAGGTCAGGGATTTTTAACTGCCACTGGAAAGGGAAAGGCTGGAGAGCCTGGGCTTTAACTGTCCTTAAGGATATAGAAGGCCATAAACCTGAGCTGGGTGGGGGTTACTGGGGAGGACTGCAGTGCATGTCTCAAGTTAGGTGGGGAAGTGCCATAAGCTCTACTTACAGATGGAGATTCCTGTTGGATGATTTAAGTTCTGTGGTGAATTTTGTAATTTGTACAAATGTGCTCACACAAAAGCTCACAAAGGACTGAAAAGAAGGTGCCTCTGGAAGAGACTTGTGTGGAGTTCCCCAAAACCAGGCTGGAAAGCAAGGGCCATGCTGAAGCTGTCAGATCAGTGTGCTGGTGCAGCTGGAGAAACTGAAGTGAGGGCAAGTTGATCCTTTGTTTGCTTTTGAGAAGGGACCACCAGTGGGAAGGCACAAGGCTAGGGAAATGTTTTTACACTTCAAGCCTGAAAAAACAGGGCTTTGCTGTAATTGAAGGTTTAATTTGATAACCTCGTACTACCATAAGGAAAAATGCTCAGAAAGTCCCCACATTGCCCCAGCAATTCACCACTATAGCTATTTACTCCATCTAGTTCACTGAAACTCCACAAGGGATCAGAGTTAAAAATAACCAGGGAATGTTTTTACCCGGGATCAGTTACCCTGTCTGGTTCGCTGTGCAGCTTAGCAAACAACTTCAGCTGGCAGTCGTGCTCATTTAACCAGACCTGCACCAGCTTCTCAGCTGTGTCCAAAAAGCAAACTGTAGTTTCTGGTGAATATGGGCAGGAGTGAGTTCAGACAGTAGGAATGTATGCAGAAGAGCGCTCTTAAAGACAGCATGAAGTACTAGCTGCTAGGACCAGCTTGCGTTAATAATTAACTGGGTGTTAGCACTGACACAGAAAAATGCTACAGTTCAATTAAAAGAAAATAGTGTAACACTAATAACCAAAGTACTCGACAAAGATCTTTATGTGGAAGCCCTATGAGGAGTGTTATTTCTCAGCAGATTAATCCTAGGTACACATATTCATAGCTGGCATGTGTGTCACTTTTCTAAAGTCTTTTAAGCCAGAAAATAAACTTGAGCTTCCACACAACTTACAAGCAAATTACTTTTCCAGGCCTGTTCTGAGTTTTTTGTAACTGCAGTGATATAACATGGTGACTCACAAATTGCATTTCCTAGGAAAAGTAAAAATTTTAAAATCACTGCAGTTACTGTTCTGAGTTTTTCTGCCACAACTAACTTGCTCTGCTCATATCACAGAGCATCTTAAGCATTCCTCATTTAAGCAGATAGAAATCTACGAACTTGCAAGCAAATCTGAATATGTTGCTTTTTATGTGGTAAGTAGACCATGAAATGATAGGATGCCAGTGATAAATCTGTGTGAAAAATCTGGCATCTTTGGGTAGACAAGTGATCTGCTAAATTTCTTCTGTCATTAGACTTACTCTGTGTGAGGAACGTAAGTGGGATTACAGTAACGTGTACTGTGTGAGGCAGGCCATTTCTAAATTGAGTGTTCCTGATAGTATTTCTGTGTTTATCTTTCCTTTTATGAAGGTCCTTTATAATTGTGTGTAAAAAGTAGTTGTTGATAATATACTTGTGTATGTGCTACTAACTCTACCACTTAAGAACAAGATCCTGTTAAAAATACATACAATGTTTTCCTCTATTAGCTAAGAAGTGGAAGTCTTCATTAGCAAAACTTGGTAAAAGTAGGTAGCTGTGGTGTATTTAAATGGATTCTGTCTTTGCATGACCCAGTGTTACTAAGAGTGCAATAATGAGTGTATTTTAACTTTGTCTTGCAACTTCAGTCGCTGCTTAGATGTTTTTTTCCCTAGCACTTTGAAAGTATTTTGGCATCACAGGTTTACTTTCAAACTGGAGGGTAAGGAAAAATACTTCCTAACACGAAAGCAAGGTAAAAGAACTCTACAAGCCTTGCTGTCTGAGATCAGTTAAATGAGAAGTTTTAAAATGTGGAGATGCATCTCATTTCTGGCTTTGTATGGGTAAAGTGTGTGTGTGTGGTGCTGTTCTGTTTGTTTTGTGGTGTGGTTATTAGTTTGTTTGTTTTGTTTCTAGAAATGAAGTGTTCTGCCTGTGACATCCTGTGGAGAGGCCGCCTGCCTTGCTACATTTAGTGCTGGCTCTTAACAGGTTGTCACCAACCAACAGGGCTGTTGACTGCCTAGCTTTGGTTTGGATGCTTGTGCTTCCAGCTCTTTAAAGTCCAGAAGTCTCTTTCCATAAACTAAAGCAGCAGACATACTAAACCACTGTACAATCTTGTACATGGTTTAACTGCTTCTCTAGCTTTCAGTGCAATGTTATTTTATTTTATATGAGTGATACTAGCAGCTGCTGAAGCACAGAACCTTAAAACTCTCATCTTGTTTGATTGCTGCAATAATTAAACATATAAACTGTATACCATGCCTGGATTATGGGAAGATTAATCACCTGGAGGCACTCCAGAATCATGAAGTAATCATCAGAAGAGAATTTGGCTGCTCACTGTAACTTTTTGAGCATGATTTTAGCATTAAATGTTACAGGTCTTCAGTAGGAAAGATAATTTAAGATGCTTCTGCTTCTAGACTAGCATGACTTGCTCTGTTTCATTGCTTCAGCTGTTAGTGATGATGCTATAAAAATGATCACACAAACTCAGGTATAATTCTCTGTAGGTAATGTGGACTAACACAGTTACGCTGGGGCCTGTGTGCAGGCAGAGTGAATGAGGGACAGGCAGCAGCTTCTGCAACAGGTTAAGTCAGAGCGACTGGGGGAGGGATGGGACAGGCAGCAGCTTCTGCAGTAGGTTAACCACTGAAGAAGATGTGTGTACAACAGCATGAAGCTCTCTGCAGCAGGGGGGAAGTTAACCTGTTCCAGCTCTGCTCAAGTAGAGAATGAGACTGAAGAGTGATTGCTGTTATCATGTAGAGTGAACACAAGAAGAGTTGCAAAATGCCTCCTGTGTACGATAACTGATGAGTGAGTCCTGTTATCTGATCAGTGTTCAGCTGAAGCCTCTTTGACTTCAGACTTTGTCAGGTCAGCTAATGGAGGAAGAGGTTTGATTTCTTTCTGGTTCATCTGGAAATGTCAAGGCAGGTCTGAGGCTTCAAGCTATTGTTGTCTTCTGACTAGTCTATCTACAGCAGGTGCCTGTGTGTTTCTGAGGCTGCTAAGGCTGAAAGTTAGTTTACTGCCTGCCAGTTGGCTCTTTGATACCCTTGGGTATTAGTTCTAAGAGCAATACTTTGTGTGAGGAGACTTTGTTAAACTGAGTGTTTTACTTTATCAAGGATGTCTAAAACCTGAAGAATTTCTTAATTTCTGTATCTGTGGCCTAAATCTAATAACTATAGAAAATATTCCATCTCCTAGAGAGTCTCTGCTTTCTTTCTATCTTGCTGGACAGGTACACTCGAATATATTGCAGCATACATCTCCACTTCTTTGAAATAGAAAAAGACACTTCAAAGCTCAGCTTTTGAAGGAGTTAAAGACACTTTTTGCTGTCTAGAAGGTTTTGCACCCAGTAGAATGGATATAGTGTGTATCAGGTAACCAAAGGACTTGATAATTTTATGTGTGTGTCTGTGAAACTAATTTTTAGTCATGTATGTTCTACAGAGGTTAATGAAATTCGCTAATATTTGTACATTTGAAATTGGCCAGTATCTGTGTTGGTGGGACTCTATGGGCAAAGAGCCTCAGAACTGCAGTAGTTGACTTCTTTGTCTCAGTATTCTCTGCCTTCTTTCAAGTAGGTTACATTCCACACATTTTTAATAGTGGCTTCCCCTCCTCCATAGCTGCTTTGGCTTGTTTTGTGGGAGGACTTGAATATTTTGACTGACACACAGAGGTCGTCTCCCCAAAAAGTAAACTGATAATAGAATTGTTCACTTTGAGCAGAACTTGCAGATAACGTGATCTGTGCTGACTGGATGTCTGCTCAGTGGAACTGTGACCTGGGGTTTTAAAATCCCAGCGAGTCAGGGATTTTGCTCAAGGTTTAAGAGTTTGGCATCTTTGCTATTTTAAGAGCTAAAATTACACCTTGGAATTCCGTGTTCTGTGCATTCCTTCAATTTGCAAATATTCTGAAGAAAATAAACAACACCCCTGCGTCTCTTGATGTGATCTCCTTGAAAAGGACGCCGGCTGCCTCCCTGTGTGAGGGAAGGTGGTGATCTGGAAGAATTTGTTCAGGATGATTGCAGAAGATGAATAATTTAAGTTGCAGCCACTTGCTTCAGACTAGATAATTGAGACTGAGTTTTCTAACAGCTGAACAGCTTATGTTAAAACATTTCCTGCAGTGCATGTACTTTAGGTAGCTGTTCTGCACATGAGGACTTCCATGCCAGTTGAGTAGCCCCAGACATTTAAAAACTTTTTCCCCTGGTGCTAGTCGTTATGAGATGCTACTGTGATAGTTTAACACTACGCAGCTAGGTCTTAATCATCTTTATATTACTTTTCCCTGAATGGATTATGGTCCTTCTGGTCTCTCCTGAATCTGGAAACTACATGAAGTGTAGTTAGTGAAATGGACTGTGATTCTCCTGGGCAAAACCCCATGTTTGTGCTAGTTTTGTGATTGCTGACTGAACACCTCTGAATTGGAATACTGAGTTTTTGCCAGCTTCCACGCTAATACTTTTGAGTGTGTGTTGTTGCAAACCGGTGGCTGTCTTCTCTCCTGGCAGCGGGCTACCATAGCAATTCATAGGAAGATATGTTATGTCTTGTCTTCAGGATCTGAGAATCATTTCCTAAACCTGAAGCACGTGGGCTGTCAGTGCCAAAATGTTACTTGAAAAGAATTTTGTTGTAACTCTGCTTGCTTTCTAAAAAAAGCCCCCAGACTAACAGCACATTAGTACAGTCTTGATTTTGTTCAGCAGGTTTGTAATGCATATAGCCTTTTTTACCAGTTTTGAATATTGGTCTTTACGAAAGATGGCTTTTAACACATGCACAGGAAATGAGTCTAGAAAACTTTAAAATACATTATAATGCTGGAAGAAAGCTCAAAAGAGAAACTACTTGTCTTTTCTTGGCAGTATCTGCCCTGTCCTTGTAAATAACATTAGCTTAGCTGTATGTTAAAAGCTCTGTGTGATGTTAATGCTGTGTTCAGAGGTGCATTCACACTTGGCTACGTGCAAGTTAATGAATAAGATAAGGTGTTCTGTAGAGTTTCTGCTTGTCATACTGATGTACTGCCTGTCCAGAGATGTCACCTGTGATTACTGGAATTCTGAATAGCACTGAGTAGTCCATTATTCTAAGTATGATGGAAGTTGAAGAACCTGTTTCTAATCTATAAAAACGAGAGAAACTAATGTGCTTTCCTGTGGTTTCGGTGCAGAAGGCTGTCTGCCTGTGCATTCCACGCTCTGTTTTCTCTTCACTGAATGCCTTTACCACAAGATCACTACTTGGTAGAATATGGGAGCGGAAATAGCAGTAGGTTTCTCAAGAAAACCAACAAAACCCCCTCTGATCAAACCCCCTGCATTCTAAAACCTTCTTCTGAAGTAAATAAATTGAAGGTCTTTGTACACTGCTCACACATTTGAAGATAGCTTTCACTGCACTGCTACCTCCTCACATCTTTAAACATTTAAACATTTGCATAAGTTCTTTGCTCAAGAAAACAATCAAATAGTGATGTTCTCTACTTATTTAAAGTCATACTTCATTGTGTGTGTTCCTGTCAGACAAAGGAAGAGTATTGCTCATTACAATTTGAATTTAGAAGTTGCTGTATATATTATTATTTTTTTTTTTTTTTTACTGAAAATGAATACTTTTGGGTGATGGAGTATTTTTTTTCCTTCAGGACAAGATGTCTTCAGCTGTCTTCCCTATTAGATGTATGGTACTGCCACTTTTTCAAGTGCTCCTAACCTGTTAAACTACTGAATGGCTATGGCATGCAATAAGTTTGGGTAGTTTGGTATGGCTTCTTCACTTCTGTACATGTTTATTAATTGGGCTCGGGTAATTTATCAGTTGCTCAGTTTCTGTCAATGTGTACTTGCTTGCAGAGAGGAGAACTTGAATTTGTTTTGTTCCTGTTGGTTTTGTTTGGGGTTTTTATAATTGCTCTATATCATACTGTCAAAACTACTGGGTTTTTTTCTTCTTGCATTTTGCATGGGATAGCTAATTCTTCTGGTTCTGTGCCTTCTGCACTATAGTGCCAGCCTCCTCTTGGATTATGGTCTCCAGAAATGAGGTGAGGAATGGATGGATTGCTTTGGAGAAGTCCAAAAGGCAGCTGAGAGCACCAAGGTTACATTTCGGTAATGGCTTCCCTCCTGGAAAATATTACAAGTTGAAAGATTGTAAACTAGCATAGTGCAAATGATTATGGCATTTGATAGTGGAAGTACAAGGATCTTCCTTGTAAATTGCTAATAGCCTATGTAGAAATCTAATACTTTCTGTGCTTTTTGCTGGATTCATACCAGTATCCTCTTTCTGAGCATCTTATCTGCTCTAAGAATATTGGTATGAGTAATTGTTTTGTTTTGTTTTGTTTTAAAGGCAAAATATGTTAGTAGTGAACATATTACTGAGTTGCTTTTGTGGCAGTGTTTGTTCACAGGATCTGTCCTGAAGAAGGTAGCTTACTTTGCTGAAGAATGTGTTATAAGTTAATGTTCATAAAATCAGAGAGAGAGCAGCCTGTAGTAGAACCAATTTGTCTAAAATGGAGAAATATGACTAGCATGATTGAGTTATTTTTCATCAGCCCTTGTCCTCACTTTGATCATACTTGTACATGGTTTAGATAATCTGTTTACCAGTGCTTTTCATGACCTATATTAATCTCATGCACCTGTGTTTTCCAGATAGTGATACTTTTTTTGAACCAATGTCTGTACAGGAATATTATATAGAGAAGTCAGCATGTATCCTCTAATGCAGGTGAAGTCAATCATGTGATCTATCTGCTCCGTGCAGGCTGGCAGGAACTTGTAAGTTTAGAAAACAAGTTTATTTGAGAATTTATGTAAATTCTTTGTAAGAATGAGAGCACAGGGGACAGAAGGGAAATCACCTTGCTGGAAACCCCCGCAGCGAGTCTTCAGTGTGTGCTGTTACTAAGCTTAAAAACCTTTAGGTTTTGAAGATCACACCTTTAATGACCCTAAAAATCCAAAAGCCTGCCAGTCTTGAGGATGGGATGATGAATTAGTTGAGTATGGTGTAGGAGAATAACATGCTTGAAATTTTTAGTGGTGTGTGTCCCCCTTATTTTCCCTCAAAACTTGAAAGCCTCCTAAAATACAAGACTGTGTTTTACTGAAATTAGGAGTAGCAGGAGAGAGAGAGAGACTAATTTAATCTATGCAAATGAAATTTGATAAAGAGCTGTCCTTTAGGCTTTGCATGGACATACATGGGTGGCTCTGAAGGTTTAGCTGTGCTCCTCTTAGTAACAAATGCCAACAGAAAATGGGCCTCAAATGTGTTCAGATAAACATAGAAAGATTCAATATTGCAGAAGGATAAGGTTAATATTTTGCTTTAATGAATTGAGCTGAGTCCTGTTGTATGTGAACTGGTAGTGTTCTGCCCTCTTGTAGTTGGGATGATGTCTTTGCCTGAAGTGAAGCATGTGAAAGAATAAGGTACCATCAACAAATGGGATTCTAAGGTCTACGTGACTCTAGCAAATGCTTCTGGCTTGAACTTTGAATTCCCTGAACAAGGGATTGCCTGTGGATGTAGTGTTTAATGCAAATCATGTTTTTTATCTGTTACTTAGAATCAGCTCCACCATGGGGAATGATGCTGCTTGGTGTAAAACTGCTGCAGACTTTCATTTGCCTTCTTTATTGCTACCATAAATGGCCACACTGTAAAAATATTTGTTGACTGCATGGCGTGTTTGATAATGTAGCACCTCAGCTGAATGTTTGCTTGCAGTTTCTTGATGTGGTTCACAATAGATGTGGCTTTTTGTAATGTCAGAGTAGGTATTTGCACATGAAACTGTAGTTTGTGGCACTGTTTGTGAAGCAGATCTTAACATGAGAACAAGTCTGCTAATGCTTGTCTTTAGCATGTCTTGTTTCTGGATTTTGATAATTGAATGAGGGTGGTGGCTTTCAGGACATTGCCTTGGTTATAACAGAACTGGGTTTGAGAGTAATTATAATCTCACTGAGATGAAATGGTCCTTGTGACTGAGATAATAAATTCTCTAAAAGTACAAAACCCAGGATTAGCACGTAACTGCTCAGGTCCTCTAGTTAAAAGATCATGTGAAATACTAATCTAACATTATTAATGCTGTAGATGTTGTATAGTGTTGGTTATATCTGTCTATTCCAAGCAAAAAGTGAGCTCTGAGTTTCCTGTATGTTTCCCTGCCCTGTGGTTTGGGGTGATGCTGACTCAGAGTGGTGCTACTCCTGCAGGTGCAGAGACAAAGGGGAAGAAACACTGTGGTTAGTTTTAGTATAACCAAATATTTTGCTGGTAAATATGCTTTTTTATTTTTCTTAAGATGGAAATTGATGTTTGTTTAAAAGTGTAGACTGAATAACGAAGGGAAAAGCATTTTTAATGAGACTTGAACATAAGCATGCTTCCATTGACACTCTCTTCACTTTAGATTTTAAAATTGCTGAGGCTGAAATTCTAGACTTGCTTAAGAGCATTTGAATTGTGCTTACTGGGGCTTTAGGATATCTTCCTTTTCCCTTTAGATCAGCTCCCAAGCTAATTTTAGCAAGACAGCGCTTGTAACCAGTTCTGCGCTCTAAAATCTTGCTCACATGTCAGGATTAGCAACTATAAAACAAGTCAATAAGTTTCTGGTTCCTGGAATTTGAGTCTGTACGCATTTCCCTGTGTGTAAGTTGTGACAGTGTTGGTCATGTTACGCTTTTAAAGTCTTCCTTAGTTGGGATGGTAATGCCGTTCAAGAATGTGCTTCTGTCAACCTCCGTAGTAAACATTCCTGTTGGGAATGATTTGTCTTCATGACCGTCCTGCTGCTGGGGTGTGCCTCTGTGCAGCAGCTTCCTTGGTTAGTGAAAGGGGGGCCATGCATGCATCCTCTGAATGGAAAGCATCTCACTCTTGTTTGTTGTGCGATTTTGATGTTGATACAACTTCATGCAAGAAAAGTAATTCGGGTAAAATAGGGACTGCCTAGTTTGGTACCCTTCAGCTAAGAGTTAACAACTATGGTTTGGGGGTGAAGTGAGCAGAAAATGTTAGGTTGTACAGAAACTTCAGGTGCAAGTCTGCAAATTCACTGGTTTAAATGTGAATTCATTGATTCCGAGCAACTCATGAATGTATGTCTAGCACAGGCATGGGCACAGACCTCAAAACAGAGAAATAAAGCATGGGAGCTGGAGCTACTGCAGAACAGCTTGTCAACACACTGATGCCAGACAAAATAGTAATTTCTAAGCCCTCTCAACCGTGTGATTGGTGGTTGGTGATGGTTTTTTTTGGGTGGGGGGATTGTTTTGTTGTGGTTTTTTATTTATTTATTTTGTTTGTTTGGTGGATTTTTTTTTTGTTTGTATTTTTTTAGCTTCTTTTCGGATAAAGTTTTCTCTAAAGTTTTCTGTATTTCTTCTAGGAGCTTTAGCTAACNATTTATTTTGTTTGTTTGGTGGATTTTTTTTTGTTTGTATTTTTTTAGCTTCTTTTAGGATAAAGTTTTCTCTAAAGTTTTCTGTATTTCTTCTAGGAGCTTTAGCTAACTGTCTCTGATGTCAAAGTTCCAATACACATGGCTTTGCTTCTGAAAGGTCAGAAACGAAATACTACATTTCCTATTGTAAACAATCCCTGTTCACTATGCACTATACTGCAGCTTACTACTTGATGAGGAAACCAGTCTGAATTACGCTGTTGTCAGATGTGAAGGAGCCATAACCTTTGGTCTTGAAATCTACTGCTGGTAGTAGTAGGAGCAACTTAACACATTCTCCAAGGACATTAGGATTTAACTTCTCTGAAAACACTGATTAGGCTGGAAAGAAAAGCATTGTGCTCTACTGGTGTCTGTAATGGAAAATACTCAGTATTACTGTTTTTCAAAGTAGTTTGTCCAGCTGAAGCTGTGTTTCAGTTACACAAGTCCATGCTGCAGGTTCCTTGAATTCCAAATATTGGATTTCTTCTCTTTTGTTCTTATAGAAACCTGGAGTTTTTTGAAAACAGTGATATTAATTTGAACCACTACTTAGGAAGCAGGAGTTTCTACCTAAGTAAGACTAGCCTCTGTGTAAAATACTTGTGCTTTTTGACAGGCATCATGCCTCATCGTGATTTCAGGTCAGCCTGCATCACTGAAATCTGTGTCAGGTATTTCTGCTTAGATATGGGATAGGATTTCTCTGTCTTGCTTCGAGGGTAGAATAACGTACCACATTGTTCTGCTACGTTTTGTTGACAATGACCAAGTCTGCTCTTTTTTCCTTCCCCTTTGTCAGAATGGGATCTGTTGAATGCTGTGCCCAAGCAATGAAACAAAACAAAGGGACTGCTTGTGTGCCAGGAAGATCTGAACACAATCCCTAGCATGAAAAGGCTTACATAGCCTGCTGTACCTTGGAAGAGATCCCCTTCCCTCCTTTCTGCTCTCACAATTAGGTGGGTTAAGCTGATACCTTAGGTTAGATATAAGGCAAAAAAAAAAACCCCAAAAAAACCAAACACCTCTTTTTTAAGCTTTTTGTTGCTCGGTTCTAAATCCCAAAGTGAGGTTATGAGTACTTGATGTGTCTGGGTTAAAAACCTGATGCTGAAATGTCAATCTCTTGAAAAGCTTCTTTGCAGAGGACACATTAAGGTTATGGAGCTTGTTGCTGGACTCGGGAGTGACTGGCATGTAGGTGTTCTCTTTTCCCTGGTCCCTGTGGGAGCTCATGTGCTGGTTCTGTCTGGAACTGCCAAATCTGAAAGTCAGATCACATGGAAAAAACACTGGTTGGCCAGTGCAAATCTCCCCCTGTCTGAGGTTTTACTGTTTAGCCACAAACTTCTGAGAAATGGTTCCGGGAGGCAGAAAACACATTTCATCTAAAATACAGTGTGATGACTGATACAGATGTGCAAAAATAGTTGGTGTTGGTATAAGTACTCCTAATTGCTGAGCTCCATGGCTGATGGGACTGCAGCATTGGAGCTCATATGTGTTGAGTCAATCAGCATGGCTTGGTGCAGCCTTCACACCATGTCTGTTGTGGTATAAGGACAACTTAAGAAATGCCTTGTTAAAAGTTTGCATTTAGCATGTTATTACTATTTAGCATGAACGTCTTGTTGATCACTTACCACCTGCAAGCTGTTTGGATACTCTTTTTTCTAAGGGGAAGTTGCCTGGTATCTTGTAACTTCAATTGATTTTGCTGCACATTTTAACATTATACGTGCATCATGCAGCTTCAGATGCTGGCACTCTTGAATGGCTCAAAGTCCATTATTTCATAGGTAGGCAATCAATTCTTTCATTATCATTTAAAATTTTCATGTCTCAAAAGATTACTGCTTTGCGTATTTTACTTAGTTGAGTGAGGATTGTGGGGGAAGGCTAGTAATGATTAGCCTTTCTAATAAAAATAGGTGGCAAAACACAGCTGCCATTGCAGCATTGTTGGCACTTCTGGTTATGGCACTTTGAAAAATTAGATAAAATAATTCTCTGTATCTGCAAAATGAGTCTAGACAGTCTAGTCGCAGGCTAAAAGGTTGGAGTTGAATAAATATGTAATTTAGGCATATAAAGCTATTGGAACCATGCTTATCTTCTGACACAATAGTTCTTATTAGATAGAAGTGCTATTTTATAACTTTTCCTAAATAATTAGCTTCTAATGATCAGTCAATAAATCTTTGAAAAATAAAGTACTTCAGACTTTGCTAATGAAGCTGAATGTTTTTATGTTGAATGTTTCCAAGCTGGTGTTCAAAAATTCCATGGAATCAGCTGTGGCAATAGAAAAAAACCCAAACAACAGCATAATTATAGGACAGGAACTAGTGTATTGCTATCTATGACTACAAAGAACCTTCAGTATGAGATGTATTAGCAGCTCTGAAATTGTCATCTGAACTTTTAATTACCTGGGTCCTAGTGATTCTGTGTTGTCTTCTTTTCTGACATAATGAGTGGTATGATGAAATCTTCTGGAAGCTTTTAGTCTTTTGCTTCAGTCTCCATTTGGTACTTTACATACATACATGCATATATAAACCTATATGTAAGCAAATAATTTTTTTTAATTTATTTTTTTTTTATTTATATATATTAGAGTTGGGGGGAAAAGGTGTCTTTTAGTGATATGCTATGAGCTTCCCTGAAGTGTGCCTGGACATATAAAGGCGGTTTGCAGTTGGCAGTTTTTAGCAGGCAATATGAACTTGCTGGTCTCATAATTGTGTTGCAGGCAGCAGGGAACCATGGTGGAAGATCAGGAATGGAGATGACAAAACCTCCTTCTTCCACTAGTAGGAAGTTGCTAATGTAGTTTAATTGGATTTTGAAATACTATTTTGAAATACTACTGCAAATACTTAATCGGAACTTGAATAATTCTAGAGAACATAGGCTCTGGGCTTAATGGACTAGTTAACCTGGCTGTATCTCCACGTTAAGCAAATGTTTAAAGAGCAAGAACATGGAGAACTTAATCTTCCTCGGGCTTTTCACCTGGCTGTTTCTGTTGACCTGTGGTCCAAGCCTGCATCTGCTTTCCAGATGTTGCAAACCTATGCAACTGACAATAGTGCCTGTCTATATAAAGAGCTGAAATGTAATGACAAGTGTAGGAAAAGGCTTTTACTACTTAAACCAGATCTTTACTTCCTACTTTTAGAATTAAGGGCATTAACTTCATAAATTTTTGACCTTAGCTTGCTGTGCTCAACCATTTTCAGGCACTTACAAAGTGAAGTAGGAGTTACCACTACTAAAATGCACTAGCCTATCTGAAGAGAGGCTTTGTTTTACTGGCTTGTTTGGGCGAGAAAAACTTCTTACTTATTAATATAATTGTATGGGTCCAGATGTCCATCACCTTGGCTGGACAATCCTAACAGTTCAATTAACAAGCAATTTGTTTGCAGCTTGAACTATTTTAAAGGTGGTGTGAACACCTGCACTCTCCTGAGGAGTTTTTTTTTGCCATGGAATTAACTTTTCCAATTTGCATTTAAATTCTTACGGTATGTTCCTCAAGGAGTTGTGAAATGGCTTCTTTATAGGCTGCAAATGCCCTAAACATGGGCTTCCTCATAGTCTCTAACCTGAAGTCTCTTACTGTGTTTTAGTTAGGTTTAAGTTACTGAAGAGCTGTTGTGATTGATTATAAGTCTTACCCTGTTACTATACTTACATTTTTAAATCAAAAGCTCTTATGTTATAATATGTACCTTGAGGTATTCTGATGATTTCATTTGTATGTGTAAAGATATTCTACTGACTTTACTTCTGCCCCACCAGGGGATTTTTTGAGTAATCTTTCTTACTTTCTTTTCTTTAATACCCATAGTCTCTGTTATTTGGTTATACACATATCCTAAAACCATATATGTACTTTTTAAAACACATCATAGGCTTCTTGAGATAAAAACCTGAGTTCATCTTAAAGAGCTTGTGGGAGCTGCTATGCTGAAAACCGTCTGAGCCTGATAAAATTTTGTGATGAAAAGACAATATGTAGTGAATATTTTAAACATTCCTTGAATTGCAAGTAGCCAAGATCAGGAAGATTAAGCACTTGGTGTGTTCATAGTTCTTGCACGTAGCATCCTGCACATTTTTTGCTTCATGTACTTACTGTGAAGCAAAAATGAAATTAAATGAAATCAAGACTCATCTATGCTTGCAGTATAGAGTACATTTTACAGTCAGACATGTTTCGACTTGAGAAATTGCATAGCTGCCTTCAAAGAATTTTGTAGGTGCTTACTGGCATTAAAAGACACTAATTCAAGGCATTACAAAGAAGTCTTAACAGACAGTGAAAGGGTATGTTCTCTGATCTGCATCACCAGGAAGTAAGCATTCAAAAGGCCAAATTTTAATGTGTGTATTGTGTAAAACAGGTCTCTGTGAGTGTACTTGGTGCGTGGTGTGGTTTGGTTTTGAGAAATTTGAGAATTAGAAATTGGAAGCAAATATTCACAGGCTGGTGAGCCGCTGATACAGAGTTGATGTACAGTGTGGAGATCTTTAAGCGAGTAACTGAAAGGAGAGGTAACCATAGTGCAGATTCAGTGTGAATTTAAAAGATGAAAGCTGTTTTAAAACCAGTATCATTCTGCTGTTTTTTAAAGAAGATAGTGTTTTAAAAGGTGTTCACATGTTACATGTAAGTAACTAGTGCCCACTCCATCTATAAGTAGAGTCATAGAATTGTTTAGTTTGGAAAAGACCTTTAGCATCATCAAGATTAAGTGTTGAGGCCTGCACTAGTGCTTTCTGAGTTACACAACATTATGTTTAAGCTTGGCAGGGTGTTAGCAAAAAGGCATGTAGCTTTTCAACAAAGTAGCTGTAACAGTTATTCCTTAAACTGCCTGTGAACTGAGAGGCTTGCCTTAGGTAAGTTTCAAGGACACTCTCTCTTCTCCAGGGAAATGTGCTGTCACTGGGGGGATTCTTAGGTTTTTTCACAGAATCTTGTAATAACCTGCCCAGCAGTTAAACTCTCCAGATTTCTGACTGTAAGCTGGAGCCGTTTTGCAAACAGAAAGAAGGGAGGTTCTTTCCTGTGCTGCTGCAACCAATGCAGGGTTGGGAAAGGTAAGCTGCTTTATTCTGAGTAGCATTTAGAGGAAGGCCAAAAACTGTCAGGCAGTTTTTCGGGAGTGTTGAAAGGTGTAAAGAGCAGATGGATGTTCCCTTTCAGAGCGCAAAAGTCAATTTCATTTTAGTCTCATCTTCCTGAGTCTTAGTCCACTGTGTGACTTGCACAGTAAGTTGATGCCTCAGAACCAACTCTTAAATCCCTAACGCGAGTTAATCCTGCTGAATTGCAGAAAATATCTGTGGAATTTATTAGTGTATGGATATCTAGAGAAACTTCATGGAAGTGAGGGTTTTTATGGTTACAAAGTTCAAGTGTTCAATTAGGAAATATGAAAATTAAAGGTGTGTAGACAAGACTTGGGTACGTCTATTTGTCTTAAGACTGAAGATGGTTTATCCTCTGTGCCCTTTCTCCCCTTGCTCTCCCTATCCTAACTCATGTTTCCCAACACTTGTGAGGGAGGCAAAGTTAGTTTTGCTTTTAGTAGTGACCACAACAAAGTTCATGAAGAAAAAAGCTGTGTTATATTTGGATATCTGCGGTAAATAAACCTGTGCACTGAGCACAGATTTCTTAATAATTTTCTTCATCTAATGTGCTCGTTCAGTGATCACTGTGTATATGAAAGGGCAGGGAGTGGAAAGAGAAAGGGAGACAAGTATGTGGTCGTATAATAGGGCTAACTTATGTTTTGTTTAGCATTTCCAGACCAGGCACAAGATCTTTACAATCCATGCATTGCATAAAAAGGTTAAGGAGAAGACTTGCCTAAACTTAAGTCGGATGTTGATTTTTGCATCCTACCATATCTTATTCAGAATTTAAGATCTGTATCTCTCCTGTCCTCTAATTATATGTTGGGAGGGTAATCTAATGTATGAGGCAACAAGGAGTTGTTCAAGAATATTACATTCTCTGTTGTGATTTTCTTCTTTAACAGAATTGCTAAGATTTGATGAGGCAGGTACTTAATAATGAATATCAGTGTTATATGCATGTGTAATGCTAGTTCTTCAGGAACAAATAAAAGAACTTTTCAACTTGTATATAAATTTCCAAAGGGCTTAATTTGTGTAGGGTTCATGTCATCTGTCTTTTGCTATAACTTTCTCCAGTTTAATATTCTCCTCTCTTTGTGTCTCAGTTTTTGCTGTTCATGAAATTGTCAAGTGTTTCACATCACTGGATAATTGCAGTAACTGTAGTTACAAATTACTGTTTCTCTGGATAGCCATAACAATGCTGGCAATATATATTGGAACAGTGGGAAATAGTGTAAATGGAGGGAAGCATCAATTATTTACACACACTGCTGTCTTTTAATTTATATTTTTTGGAAGAAAGGAACAGGTGCTCTTAACTGTTTGTGTAATTAAAAGAAAGTAGCTTTTAAAGGTTTGTATGAATATGGGATAATTGGAGGGGGATATACCTGGCCTTCTCTAGCATGATCCAGTGTCTTATTCAGTATCTCTGCAGTCTGGTCTTTTATCAGCATAATTCTAGGCTTTTCGTCCCCACTCTCCCTGATTTCAACACCAAAGTACTTCCCCTTGTTCTACAAAGTGTGACTGTTTATGCCAGCAAAACCTGTTCATGACTATCTCAGGCACTTCTGTTTAAAACAGTGCTGTGTTGCTGTGGGTAGCTCCTGCGGCCTTCATGGTGTGGTTTTGTGCAGTGTCCAAGGCCTTTGCAGAGGTGGCACTGCCTGTTGTCAACCCTAGGAGCCTTGATCTCCTGCTCCCCCAACACCAACCAATTAGGCATGCCTGGAAACATGAGGTACTAGTGAACCACCTGCTTTGGGGAGGTATATATTAAGTATTTAACAAGCTGATCAAAGGCTATCTAATCAGTGGTGTGTGTGTGTGTGTGGGGGTTTCTGTTTATTTTCCTGTGACCCAAGTACACAGGGCTCTGCAAAATACTAAATTTGTATGTTTTGCTGTTTCTGTTCCTTTATTTTGGAATGCGTTCTGGATTTAATTTTGCTTTCAGAAGTAAGTGCAGGTTTTTTACTGCATGTTTTCCAGCCAGGCAACTCAAATATTTCAAAAGGAATGACTTGAGGGACCTCCTTTTGTGGTGTAAAAGGAGGTTCTTTGGTTAATCTCTTAAGGTGCTGATGCCCTAGTGCTGCTTTGCTTAGTTACCAGTTCTTCTGGGTGGGTTGGTTCTGGACCTGGGCCAGGGTAATGCTTGAGCAGTATGGCAGGTTACTGCCACCCATTCTCTACGAAAATGTCTGTGATATTGAATTTGTTTGAATCTCTAGGAACAGGGATGGACGCATAAATTAAAACTCCTTGGAATGGTCTCTAATCTGAAGCCTGGAGGAGGGTGCAGTGTGACACTGTGGTCATGTTAGTATGGACTTGTCTGTCATGTCATTCTTTCTAGGTAGAAGAGCTGAAGATGGAGGCTGTAAAATTGCCATGGGTGGCAAAGCAGTGAAGCTTTCAAACTGATTTATGCAGTCAGTCATTTACATCTTAATTCATGGTCAGAGAAAACTTCTGTGGTGTAGCCAAGTACCTCAGACAGAAAGGTGTCCATTTATGGTCCTACTAACTGGCCAGGACACTGGAGTCTTACACTAAGGCACTGACTTTGTCTGTGACTTGGACCAAATGCCAGAAATACACCTTTAAATGAGAAAGCTGTTTAGAAGAGAACTTGGTCTGGTTTCTGTCTTTTTCAGGTTGAAATATTTCTAATCTGATCAATGTGGTGTGTGATAGAGCTGCAGCTGGTATGGTTATTTTTTCTATACCCATGGTGAGGACATGCCACTGCAGATTGTGAATTGAACTCTATCTATTGAGTGGGACAGGAGCAGACAAATGTTCTTGGTGAAGTGCAGAGGAAACAAGGAAAAACGTAGAGAAGAAATGATAAGTGTTAGGGATAGCCTAAAGAGAAACTGCCAAAAGAAATAAGAAATACTCTGTCAAGTAGCACTTACAGCCTTGGAAATGTCTTGAGATCATGTATTTTGGGTATTTGGGAATGTACTCAAGTCTAAAGCTGAAGTTTTGGTGTGTAGCATTCACCAGCATGTTTGATTTAAGTTCTAACTTACAAATTATAGCTAGGAAATATTTTGGTCTGTTTGCAATGCTGAAATTGTGGATGCTATTTAAATCCAGAGCTGGTCTATAACTTCAGCTTGGAGGAAACCCTTCTATTTCCTTACCCTCACTCTGTTGAAACCAAAAATTTAAACATGTGGAAAAAATTTAAATAAGCAACTAGTGGCTCTTTGAAATATTAAGTGTATATTTAGTAAATACAAACAAAGATTATAGACGCAGCAAGGATGAATATGTATTTTGGCATGTACCACTCCTTTAGCTTACTCGTAGTGTGCTTTCATTGTGCTAGGCTGCCTTTTGTTGCATGGTCTTCAAGCTTTGTATAAAGATAAAAGGAAGCAGGTTATGCAACCTCTGGACTGCAGCTTATTGCAGTTCTGTATTGATAGTGTCCAACTCCTTTCTTGCCTTAAAACTTCAATTTTGGCGCAGAAGAAATTAATCCAGTGTTTTTTCAGCTTGTGGACTGTTGATGACCTTAAAAGGCTAAATGAGAAAAGCTGCATAAAACTTGTGAAGCTGGATTGGGGTTCTCCATCTTTCAATGTAAGATGTCTTTAGTTCGGTAGTTGTTTTTATTAATTTATGGAGTGGAACTCCTGAGCTTCCAGCTAATGGAAGAATTCCCTTATGTATATTGAAGGCAGCGTAACAAAGGGGGAAGATGATAAACTGAAAGCAGGTTTTCACATGTTCTCTTTGCCAAAAGACTTGAGTGATTGAAACAATGATTTAACAATTACCATTACCTTAAATGGAGAAAGACTGCTTGAGCAGCGTTCAGTGTAGTAGTGTCATCTGCCCAAAGTAGAAACTCCTGCGAAGGTCAGGAGGCTGTGTTTGAAATGCATTTTAAGATGACAAGTGTGTATATAGGAAGGGATTTTGGTGGTGGGTTGCTCAGTTGCAAGTGATACGGTGTGGGGATGAGCTTTTTCGATGCTGTTGTGATTTTGTTTCGATTTTTCCCTTCTGCAAAACGGCTTGCATCCTTGGCAGGCTTTCCCATCTCTGGACTTGATTGCCTCAGCAGTCTTAGAAAGAGGAAACCTAGAAAACATGTTGCATAATATTTTGGGTAAATTGAATGGTTGATGATAGTGCTGGGCTCAGCTTCTCATTTTCCTTCTTAGAGGTGGGTGGAAAAAGAGCCTGTATTCTGTTAGTGATTAAGGGAGTGGTGTAGCAGAGAGCGTGTTCAAATTACTATCTTCATAGAAGAAATTTAGTTTCTTCTAATGATTTCCTGCAGGCGATATCCAGCTGTGGTGGAGCCAACGGATTGTGACTTAGCTCCTATGATTCATCATAGAAACTCAACTGCTCCAGGAAGAGCAGATCTGCCAAACTGGTCTATGAGGGATCACCCTGGAGCGGTGTGGTGTCCATCTGAGACACCTGCTGTAGCTTTCTGGTAGTTTAGCATTTTAGTAGGGCAACTGCTTTGAAGTGTTGGAACTTGCACATACTGCTTTCATAAAGGAGGCAGCAGCAGGCAAGCCTGAGTATTCACACACTGTGGTGCATGTGTGCTCCTGCAATTTGTCTGGACTCAGTGTCAGTTTAAAACCAGTAGGTTGGGAATGGTTTGCATCTGCTGGAATTGCATTCCTGTTAGTCTTCTAAGCAGTTTTGCTGCAAACTGCTTGACTTTTACAAAGCTACGTATGCAGGTGTATAGTCTTGGGCTTGTTGGGTGTGAAGGCACCTTCCTGCTGTTGCATTCAGAAGTAAAGGTATGGCCTTCTGAAGTGCTTCAGTTCTTTTATCACTGTCTGTACAGCAGCAAAGTCCATTTGTGCTCAGGCTGATAAATACTGCGTCTACTGCGTCTATTTTTGTAAATCAACCCTGACTGAATGAGGCCTGCAAGCTATGGTTGATGTGCTCCCTGTGGCAAGCAGTCCCAGAGCAATTTGGAAAGACTCCTTCGAAACCAGCGGTTGTTTCAGGCGCATTAGTTTTGTCTAGTGCCTGGAGGTAAAACCACAGTGCTAACTGCCTTACAGACCTATCCTGGAGTAGCTGTGACAGCACATTTGGAAGTGCAGCTCCATGGGAGGGAAGAAATTGCACATAAATGGCCTGTTAAATGGGGGAGCTCTGGCATCTGCTAATCCTAAATTCGAGATGTGGCTGAAGCTGGATCAGGACAACTGACTCTTGTTCCATGTTTTGAGGGAGGAACCCTGTTCCATGTCTCTGTAGCTAGTCTGGCATTCTCACTTTGTGTGTAGCTTCCTTTTGTTAAACAAACAAACAAAAAACTATACCAAAAAGGGTGGAGGGAATCACAGAAATGCCTTGGAGATTACAGAACATGCTGCAGTTCTTGGCCCTTGGACAAATAATAAGGAAAATATGAAGAATTCCTCTGAGATTATTATGGTTTTCTTCTTCTGACCTATCTCAGTGAAAATTATTGACCTTCTTGGATAGAAACTTGCTGTTTAGGATGTCTACTAATACTAATTCATGAGAGTAAAGTAAATTGATTCCAAATTCTTACTTTTATTTAAAACTTGGCATATTTTACCACTTTATGCGTGTGACGGGCTGGAGAGTGATTTTGAATTTTGCAGGATATGGAAATGAAAGTTAAAGCAGGAGAGGGACAGGGAGTAACTTCGGAGTGTGTGCTTTTTCTTCCAGATCACAACCCTGAATTTCTAGATATACCATGGTACGTCATGGTTGGTTGGTTTGTTTTTTGTTTTCGTTTTTTTTATTAATACCTCTTTCTCTTTCCTTAATGAAACACAAGACTTAAATTCCCTTTCATGTGGTCATTCCTTCCACAGTCAGATTTTGTAAGTTATTTTGTTTGTGTTCACATAAGTGAATTCCTCTTCCATTTTTCAAAGACTGTTAAAGGCTGCAGAAGACTTGAAAATGTATAGTTTATGAATAAATTAATTCCTCAGAAAGTCTGTTATTAAGTTTGGGGACGGTGGTTTGTTGGGTTTTCTGTTTGTTTTGTGAGGGTGGGGTTTTGGGAAGGGTTGGAGGGGAGAGATAGCTTATTCTGGTGAACATTTTAAACAAGGAGTATTTCATATCCAGAAATAACCACATTGACTTGCATGTTATTAAAGGGATGAATTGCAACATCTCCTGTGTCACAGGTATCGCTGGTGGACAGATTGCTAAGATTTTGTACTTCTTGGAGGGGAACATGGTTGTGTTTTAGTGTTACTGCTAGCTAAGAGTGGCTGGTTCCACAGTGGTGCTGTTGATGCAGGGTGACTGAAACAACTGTGTAGGTGTATCCTGAGAGGACAGTGTACTGGTGTCTACTTAAAATGCAAAGGAGATGTGCAGAGCTGTTCAGTGTCTCTGCTCTAGGGGTCAGCAGTTTTTCAGTATGGAGCCAGATAGAATGATAGAATCATAGAATAGTTAGGGTTGGAAAGGACCTTAAGATCATCAAGTTCCAACCCCCTGCCATAAGCAGGGACACCTCACACTAAACCATGTCACCCAAGGCTCTGTCCAACCTAACCTTGAACACTGCCAGGGATGGAGCATTCACAACTTCCTTGGGCAACCCATTCCAGTGTCTCACCACCCTAACAGGAAAGAACTTCCTCCTTATATCCAATCTAAACTTCCTGTGTCTAAGTTTGAACCCATTACCCCTTGTCCTGTCACTACCGTCCCTAATGAAGAGCCCTTTCCCACCATCCCTATAGGCCCCCTTCAGATACTGGAAGGCTGCTATGAGGTCTCCACGCAGCCTTCTCTTCTCCAGGCTGAACAGCCCCAACTGTCTCAGCCTGTCTTCGTATGGGAGATGCTCCAGTCCCCCGATCATCCTCGTGGCCCTCCTCTGGACTTGTTCCAACAGCTTCATGTTCTTTTTCTGTTGAGGACACCAGAACTGCACACAATACTCCAGGTGAGGTCTCAGGAGAGCAGAGTAGAGGGGCAGGATCACCTACTTGGACCTGCTGGTCGCACTGCTTTTGCTGCAGCCCAGGATACGGTTGGCTTTCTGGACTGCAAGTGCACACTGCAGTCGACTCATGTTCATGTTCTCATTGACCAGCATCCCAGATCTCAATGAATAGATCAACAGCAACCTGTACATAGTCCTCCTGTAGCCAACTGTGTGACGGTGTGTTTGTGGTATATGAGTATGGATTATGTATAGTATACATAGCTGGTGAAGTGTGCTACGACTGGCAATNGCAAGTGCACACTGCAGTCGGCTCATGTTCATGTTCTCATTGACCAGCATCCCAGATCTCAATGAATAGATCAACAGCAACCTGTACATAGTCCTCCTGTAGCCAACTGTGTGACGGTGTGTTTGTGGTATATGAGTATGGATTATGTATAGTATACATAGCTGGTGAAGTGTGCTACGACTGGCAATGTGTTCCTCCCAGTAAGGCAGCTACAGCTGCCCAAATGGTGGGAGTCAGCTGGGTGCAGTGAGGACAGAGCACTGTAGGCAGCCCCTACAGGCAACTCCAAATTGAAACTGGACAAGAACAAATACATCCTTACTAGTAAAACTAAATCTGCAATAACTGTGTTCACTGTGTTCTCTGCTGGCCATGATGTGTGTGGAGAATGTTAGTGGGCTAGTGCTGTATTGCATAGTTTCCTTTCTCTCTTCCCCCCACAAGCGCATGCTTGTGAACTTGACTTTGATAAGTTTAGAGGAACAGAGTAGTGTCTTGTTGGTATCTTTGAATTTGTGTGATGGGAAAGACACTTCAGAGAGAACTCTTAATTCTGACATGAATATGGAGAGGCACCCTATCTTTGGTGATGTCTTCTTAATACAAGAACAACACCCCCTTATTTTTGCCTCCTAAGAGCCGTTATGTAGTTTTAAAGCATTCCTATTTCCTTACTCGCTTACAGGACTGAGTAATGTACTCAGACAGTATGCCTTCAGTTACTGTGGCATTCATATAGGTGTGTGCATGCCCAGTGTGCTTGATTTCTGAACTGTCAGGGTAGACACATCACCAGTGCCTGCTTCATTGGGCATAGAGAGGAGGAACTTGATCAGAATTCAGATCTGTAATGCCAACGTGCTTTAGCTTTGGGTAAAAATAACTTTGCTGTAGCTGCATGTGAGCTAAAAAGTCATCCTTTGAAATCTAACCTTGTTGTCCTCAGATAGTATTGTTACTCCAGTATTTGATGCTGGGTCACCCAGTCTCTAGAAAAGATGTACCAGGATGTGCTTTGCTCTGCAGTTTGGGTGATAAACAACAGACTGGCAGTATCTGGTAGAGCCTTGTGCTGAGCGAATGAGTGACACAGGCATTCCACAGCTTTTTCTGCTTTCAGTAGTTTTCTTTTTGAAGGAGGTGTGTGCTTAGTCATTTAAACCAGGAAAGAAATCCTGGGAACAGGAATAATCCACTAACCTTTATTCACCTTACAAAACAAGTGCTGTTTGTGCTGTGGGGAGCTGTTGCTAGAAATTGTTATAAAACTGCTAGGGAATCCTAGAAACAGCTGAGAAAATCCTGGCATTTAGAAATTACTGGCTCTGGGAGCAGGAGAGGAAATCCTGGAAACTTTTGAGAATTCCCAGAAATTCTAAACCTTATCAGAAGTTCAAAGAAACTTAGCAGTTATTAGAGACCTAAAGAGCCACTAGAAACTGAAAGTTCTGGGAGTTACCAGAAGTCTCCAGAAAATGCTAGAAATTCTGTGGGAATCCAGTAAGTTCAGTGGCTCTGCTAGTAATATCTACAGTTTATGGGCATTTTCTAGGAATAGGGAAGCTGTTAACGGTAACTTTTTGGGTAAAGTGGCAGACAACTGTGCATGGGTAAAACCCGCGCATCTTCCCGAAGTTGCCAAGCATACAGTTTTAGCATCTTACTCGGTGAGTGTCCTATCTGTGCTTGTCTTACATGCAAACTTGTTTTATTTTCCGCAGTCCTATTTTGTTACGGATTATGATCCAACGATTGAAGACTCCTACACCAAGCAATGTGTGATAGATGAGAGAGCCGCACGCTTGGACAGTAAGTAGCCTTGCTAAAGTGTGTACTGACAGCCTGTAGCTGTTGGTGCCTGTGTTTACATCTGTATGCCTAAAATGTAATGCAGGTAAACAGCTGTGCAGCATGTGGGGTTTATGTAAGTGTGTGGCTGATAAAAGCTACCTATCTCTGTTTTACTAGTAAGATACCCTGGATCTGAAGTGCTTATGCCTTAAGTATGTGTGCCTATCTTTAAAGCAAACTGGACATTTTTTTGAAGAATTATTCCCAAATCCATAGTGTCTACAAAATTAGGAGAGTTTATTTGACCCCTGGCAGTTAAGTGGGTGACGTGGTGGAGTGGAAAGCACATCACTTGACTGTTGTGTGCAGTCTCTTCCAAGTGCAATATAAATGCTTTGCTTTAAAAGTTTCAGTTCTCCCTTGTCAGTGATTTCTTTAAGGATAAATCAGCACCTCACCCAAGTCTCTATAAGCATTTTCCAGCTGTTTCAGCTGGTTGTGAATTAGCCAAAGTCCACCAAGGTTTGTTATTCAGTTTGTTTGGTAGGTCTTGAATTGTTCAGTCAGTCCAAGAACTTGTTGGGGATCTTAGCAAAAGTCTGATAGAATCTGTGAAAGGCGATTTCTGCTTAGTTATGATGGACAGGAGAGGCTATAATCCTATTAGAAAGTATATTTTTTTTTTCTTAGTCTGTACTCTTAAAAACATGGACTATAGTAATCAGTGTTTTGCTTATGTTCAGTTCTGGATACAGCAGGGCAAGAAGAATTTGGAGCTATGCGTGAACAGTACATGAGGACAGGGGAAGGTTTCCTGCTTGTTTTCTCAGTCACTGACAGAGGAAGGTAAGCCTGATGTCACGTTATTAAACCAATTGTAGTTAAATTATTATCCTTTATAATCCTAGTGGTTATCCTTTATTGATAATCTCAAACAGAAACATTGAGTATGTGTTCACTTTTAGATTCCATGGTGTGACACTCAGCACTGATGAAAACCCTTTTTAAACTGGTCAGGAAACTCCTGGTCATTGTAAGAGTAGGAAACTTCCATGTATATACAGACAATCATTTAACGTTTTGGTTGTGATCTTCCTTCACTGAGCTTATCAGATAGGTCTTGACACATTAAACTTGCATATCTTTCTCCTTTCTGAAATCCTTCAAAGACTTCTGAAAAGCAGAGTTTTCATTTTTGTTTTGATATCCATCTGATTCAAGACTTTCCTTGCCTGTCAATGAAGTATCTGCTAGCAGTGTCTGTTCTGCTTGTGTGATGGAAAGTAATTCTGAAGCAAGAAGAAACCTAGAGGACTTGGTAACTTTCAACCCTCTTGTTGCTACAGACTTCTGAACAGAGTATTAAAACAGCATATCTAAATGGAGTTGCAACCATGCTTAGTGGCGTACCTTCCTTCTAATTCACCTATCTTTTCATGATTGCAGTATATGGATTGTGTGGATTGGCATTGTCATGACTGACTGCATAATTATTATTTTTTTTGTAATGCAATTTTCTTACTGATAAATCATCTTGCTTTTAAATTTTTAGCTTGCAATCTAAGTGTAAATGGCTTCAGACTGTATGCCTGGAATTAAATACAATGCTTGGGAGGTCTGTGCTCCAAAGGATATGTGATTGTCTGCAAGTATCTGTGATGAAGCTCGTTATGCAGTGATGTAGCTTTAATAGTGTTTACTTGAAAGCAATTATTTATTTATCCATTCCTCCCCCTGCCTCCAGAAATCCTTGTTTAGGCCAGAATTAACTTGTTTTATGTACAGTTTCTGTAGCTTTCTGCTTTGCTTACTTTCCCTTAAGTACTGCTGAATTATTCCTTACTGCTTGAACAGCATCAGTACCAGGTATAACTCAGTTGGTAACTGGAAAGCACTCTGATCACTTAGCCCTGCCATTTTTCTATGTTTCAAGAAATAAAATTGTCCAGCTTTTATAGCTTCCCCCAAGTTTCCCAGAAGTAGCTGTGGAGGTTGCCAGCTGAAACACTGATCACCAGGGTCTGTAGACTGTAACTGGGATATTCTAGCTTCAGTCAGTATTCACAGAATGGACTGTGGTCACTTGATTCTCTGTAGCACATTGGCATCCAAGTTCTTCTAGAGCACCCCACCTAAGCCCAGTGCANAGCATCAGTACCAGGTATAACTCGGTAACTGGAAAGCACTCTGATCACTTAGCCCTGCCATTTTTCTATGTTTCAAGAAATAAAATTGTCCAGCTTTTATAGCTTCCCCCAAGTTTCCCAGAAGTAGCTGTGGAGGTTGCCAGCTGAAACACTGATCACCAGGGTCTGTAGACTGTAACTGGGATATTCTAGCTTCAGTCAGTATTCACAGAATGGACTGTGGTCACTTGATTCTCTGTAGCACATTGGCATCCAAGTTCTTCTAGAGCACCCCACCTAAGCCCAGTGCATAGCACACTGCTAACTTCAGGATTTTGGTTTTAGCTTGAGCATTGGATGATTCTCTAACTGGTCATGCTGTGACAGTGAACTCTGGTGGAGTGCCTGCAGCTGTCTGTGCTTGTGTGGCATGGCAGAACAAATCCAAATAGGTGACTCATAATTTCTGAGCTTCTACAGAACCTGAGAATCTATAAATTAGCACACTGATGGTCTACTTTTATTCTTTTACAGTTTTGAAGAAATCTATAAATTTCAGCGACAGATTCTTAGAGTGAAAGATCGTGATGAGTTTCCTATGATTCTAGTCGGTAATAAAGCAGATCTGGACCACCAAAGACAGGTAATTCACTTGCTATTAGTTACTGCTCACTTTCTTCTAGGAATTTTAGTTTTATTCCTACTCTATTTTTGGGAGGAAGAAACAAATGAAAAATCATGTCATAGTTCCAATGCAAGAAACACAATGACGTTCAGTTTCTGTACTTGAAGAACTTAGAAGTGTGGGGGCATTCCACATACAGCACATCTTCTGCCTGACTCAGTGGGGTTATGTTGAGACCAAATGTATTCACATACAGGGTTGAGAGCTTTCTGTCATGACTTGATTACTCAGGCATGAACGTGTCTAATTCCTCTTCTCTGTTACTCACCATAGTGCGCAGTGCCAAGCAGAGTGCATTCCAGCACTAGCTCTAATGATCTTGAGACCTCAGTGCTGTTGCTTTCACTGTTCACTCTTGTTGTGTATAAGTGAGTAGCCATTTGCTGGTTTCTGTTTGGCCGCTCATCTTCTGTATAACTGACTTAATGCTTTTAAAGTTTGAAGTGCAGCAACATAATTACTGTAATAATTCTATTTAAGTACCTTAAGATTTAAGTTTTGAAACAAGTAGATTTTCAACTTCACCTCTAGTTGTAAAGAGATCTTAAAAGATTTAGTTTAGAATGATTTTTAAAAGGGAAATTAAATTTGTTTTCCCTGTTTGCTCTTGATTTGTCATGACTCAAACTGACTTGAGCCGAAATTAAAATAATCTTACTACATCAGCAGGAAAGGAACAGGCATCAAACTTGTATTCTTTTTCAGCAACTTACTTCAGAAGTTCAGTATTTTCTCCTGAGTCAGTAAGAGAACTCTTAAAAGATAGGTACATACACGTGATTAATTTTTATCTGAGAGTGAACTAAATATTACTAAAATTGCTGAAATTATTTTAAGAGTTTCATAAGGAAAACACAACTTTTAATAAGACATTCCCATATTTGTGTACCAGGGCATGACTTTATTTCTGTTCACAAGTGCTTATGTAGGTTTTGTTCTTTTCTCTGTCAAAAAGCAGTGTCTGGGACAAGAAAAACTTTAGGCTCAAAACAAATAACGTTGAAGAGTTTAGTGGGTTACCACATTGTTTAATGAATTTCTTGAATACTACGTAAAATCTTCTGTGCAAAAATGCTCCTGTTGAGTATGCTTCCTTGATTGTCACAGCCATTTTACTCCAGAACCTGTGTGGAAAGATCATGACAAAATCAACACCGGTACTGAAAGATACTGTATTAAAAGAAGTTTTTACAGAAGTAGCTCACAGACTCATCAGGAGTAACTTCATGTACTCACACGTGCACAGAGCTCTCAGCCTATCCCTGATACAGAAGTGAAACTTTCACTGTTCAGTTGCCACCATGCCCCAATCAAAATTCCTAAATTTAACCTTGCAGATCCTGGAAATTGCTGCACTTATGCACAAATATTGGCGTGGAAACCCTGTAGGTGAAACTGAACTCCTCTGCAAACAGTAATTGCTGAAGGATAAACATGCAGGTGCTTTGGGAGGGAAATAACATCATTGCTGTCAGCTCCAGTTTTTGGAGGATGCCTGCAAATGTAGTTGGGAATCCTGTAGATCCATTTCTAGAAATCGTTATGAACTTTGTTATCTGTCCTCCACCTTCCTAATGTTATTATACCACATCTGTTTCTCCCTTAAAAGAGGAAAGAAATGCCTATCGCCTATTCCCCTGCTAGTCCTTCTGTACCTTATTCCTAGCTGCTTTTTCAGGTGATGGTGGGCTGGCACACATTCAAGCTCAAAGCAGCTGTTTCCAAATTGCTTAAATTTGCAGTTTTGCTGTTCATCTCTGAACACAAATAAAAGCATATGTCCCCAAAAACTCCTTTTGCTTTTTATGGCTCTTAATTGCCTTAATTGAATAAAAAGCGTAATTTTTAGTGCTGTCACTCACACAATGTACATTCAAATTGGTGGATTTGTGACTTCCATCAGAAGTTAAAGTTTAGGCAGTTGTAGCTGAAAAAGCAGTTCTAGGTTTGCTTAAACAGCTACTTATGTCTTCTTAACTCTTTCCTGCCCCTTCCCCACCACGTGGTGTCTTTCAGTTTGCCTTAAGTCAGCCTGAAGGAATGGCTTAAGGATGCTGAGCTGACCTCATTGGTCCCCAGAAGGGAAAGGCTCCCCTCCCTCTTGACTGCACGTTTTGCTCTTTCCTTTTCTGGCCCTAGTTCTCACTTGAAGCAGTTTGTGAGCTGAATCATCTCTGGATGGGGAGAAAAACAGGCTAGCTGGAATGGTGTCCTGGGATCTGTATGAGTTAAATCTGCCTGCAAAGATTTGAGTGCCAGTGCTGGGAACATGGGAAGGGGTGGGACTGCGGCTTGGAGCAGAGCAGGGAGGAGTTGGGGTGGGGGGTAGAAAGTGAGATCTTGCCTTTTGGCAGCAGCAGCAAGCAGTTAGATGTTATCAGCAGGGTGTTAAATGCAGCCAGAGTTTCTGCTTCATTGGTGGGGTTGTTTCTGCTCCATCATGTGAACTCTCAATGCAGACACCCAGTCAGTGAGTTGGACCAGCTTGCTGATGTTGGCTGGAAACTGGTCCTGCCACCAGGTCTCCCCAAGTACGGGAAAACTTCCTCCAGACAAGCAAGGTCATCCTGCTCTGGCTGCAGGCTTGCTGCACATGCAGCTGTGATGAGAGGCCTGGGGGCAAAGACAAGAGTACTCCCTCACCTTGCCTGGGGCACGTGGGAAGTGTGGGGTGTCCCAGTTTCACTGTGAGAAGTGCATTTTGTATCTTCAGTCTGGTGATATGCCAGGCATCACTCAGGTTACATGCAAAACATGATCAGTCAGGCTAGTGTCACACTGCTGTCCTACTTACCTGGCAGTTCTACAAGAAGACATCTTACTCTCTTGTTTAGTCACAAACATACGTTTTTCAGCTTCAGAACTTAAGTAGCATTTTTAGAAATTGAGGAAGTTGGGTATGAGTTTTTAGAGCAAAACTACTTGTATTAGGCACCTGTCTTTTTCTCCTGAAAGACAGGGGAAAACCAGTGAAATAATAGAGAACACATGCTACATCTGTGAGACTGAGGCTGAGATAAAGTTATTTAGTGTGTGTTTTGATCAGCAAATAGTTCTCAACAGAATTAACACACAGATCTTCCCAGAGCCAGAGTTAAACATGTATAAAAGTTTTGGATGTCTCAAGGGTCTGACCACACCGTTACGCAAGTAACTGTTCTGTAGTTGAAGGCAGTGCAGATTACTATTGTGATACCATACATTTGGGAGCAAATGATGTGTAACTACCAATTCTTATGTGGTGGCAACTATTCCTCAGGGAATGTACGAGCTAGGTTGTACAGCGCAAGTGCACAAGCAGTAGTATGATCTTGATGAAGTGTTGGGGCATACCAAAGGTGTAGTTTAAAAAAGTGGTGACTGTGTTAGACTGAGAGTCAACTCACAAGTGTTTTAGGAAGAGGTGAAAGAGGAAGTTTGAAATAGTGATTTGCTACAATGATACCTGTATAGATAAATGGAGTTAAGCAGATTTGTAATTTTGTTTCCTTTGTGGTATGGGAGGCAAAGTCCTCAGTATCCACAGGTTAGATTGACAAAAATGAGTTACTGGAGGATAAGCAAGCTTTAATCTTTTGAATGTCCTTGTATGATAAGGAATAACATTACCAGTGTTTTCAGATTCTCTGATCAGTCACATCTCTCATGACTCTTTCCTTAAAGTAAACGCTTCACAGTAGTCTTTCTCTTAAATGGGTCAGTTCTGTACAACTCAAGCAACACTGAATGTTTCTACACTAAGACAATTCATAAGAGCACCAGAGCACCAGATGTTTTAGTAATAAACATTACTGACGGAGTAGACTTGTCAGTGCAGGATGCATATGACTTTTAGTAGATAACAGCTAGTTTAAACTGGGTCAAGTCTGATCATTCCCCAGATGGCAGGATTTCAAGGCAAATCCAAGTTGCAACAGGAAAGTGCTGCATGTTGCCCGTTTTTGGGTTTGCATCATGACTAAACTAAACCCATTTAAATGGCTTTTAAAATTTTTAAGGTTTTTTTAATAATTTTTTTTTAAATTTGTTAATGCCAGTTTTTGCTTTTGCATCATGACTAAACTAAAGCAATGACCTAGTGCTAACATCCTCCGTGCTGCTAGATACCTTTAAAGCAAGGTTTTAAAGAGAGGTGCATGTGACTTCAGTTTATGCAGACAGATGATGAGCAAAGCTAATGATCCCAGGCAAGCAGCCTTGTGCTTTGACTTTGATCAGCATCAACCTAAATGCTGGCAAACAAGCAGTTAATGCTGGATTTGCAGACTTCCACCTTCATAAATAGGTTGGCCTGAGCTGGCTTATTCCAGGAGGCAAATGGGTTTGGGGGCCTCAGTGGTTGCCTACACAAATTCACTAACGTTTTGTTTTGGCTTTCTCTTAATGATAGTGAACTTGTCTGGCAGTGCGACATTAACTTCTTGAGGTGGTAGGTTTTTATGGCCATATACAGTGATGGTTCTGTTCTTACAGATGGGTTGTACCTTCAGGTCTTCCCCTGGCTTGCCTGATTTTGGGCTTTAGAGGTAACCAAAAATTGGGTATCTGATGCAGTATGTGAATGCAACAAGTCAGTCTAAATATGTGTCAGTGCTTCATAACCACAGCTTATGTGTACAAGAGTGACGTTTTATATGAGAATGCAGACAACAGAATTGGTCAGTGGTGGACTACCCCTAGGAAAGCATTATGGTAGACCACAATAAGCATGAACAAGCAGCACTTGTGAGTGGGATGACAGATGCACTCTTCAGGAGTGATGGAGCTCTTGGCAGGAATAGGCAGTGTTTCTGAGCACAGAGCACTGCAGGGTGACCACAAGAAGTTAGAAATGGATTCCTCTCAAACTTGAGGAAACACTTAACTGTTACCTGCTGACATGAGTACAGTATGGCCCTTTGTAAGTGTCCAAGCAAAATACAGATGCAGTGTTAGATTAGGTAGCCTTGTAGAGTTGCTTTAGGTGGAGGAAGTAATAGAAACTTCAGAAATGAATATATTTCTGACAGTTCAAAGCTACAGTAATTAAAAGGGAGGGCCACGTGAGATACGTTCACAGGATTCTTGCACAGATACACAAATGGTGACTCTTTCAGTAAGAAGACTGTGAGCTTAGGGAGTTGGGAAATAAGCTTTTCTGTGTTTGACTTGCTCACTTAAATCTTCTATAACGGTGTTTAGGTTAAGAAACTTTTACCAAATGTCTGAATAGCATGAATCAACGATATCCCAAACCCCCAGTAAAATATCCTGCAACAAAAGGATAAGTATCATGATTCCCATTCATATTCAGCCTTAAGTTTAGCAAAACTAAAGAGAAATTCCCTGCAGAACCAACACACACACGTACACACACAGTTACTACCAGAAAATCTGTAGTTCTCTGCTTCTGTCAAAATAAAATACTGTGTTCTTTGAAGAAAAAGGATTTAGTTTTTGTTTTTTTCTGGTCATATTTAATAAGCTCTGGCATCACACTTACTGAAAAGCCTGTCATGATACAGAGTTGTACTCCAAGAAGGGAGAGTAAAAAGATGTAAATTCATATTTTTGTATGTTTGCACATACTGCATTTCCCTCAAACTTGAAAAATGGAACTGGTATGTTCTGGCCTCTAATTTACAGGTTGGGCACAGCAAATGTTTCTGTATTGTATCCAAAATCAAATATTTTTCTAAACTGACCTTGTTAAGGTCACTAAAATTGATCACAAGCTACTTGACAATATACCTGTAAGACAGACTAGAAAGAATATAAGTGACTACAGATAGTCTAGTAAATGCAATAGGACTTTAGTTTGCATCTATAGTGTTTTAAATGCAGAATATTGTGGAAGTGTACCTTGATGTTATTCCAGTGTTAGTTTGACTTGTATTCCCAATGTTCTTTAGACAGTAATGAAGGAAGTAGTAACTATGTAAGTTTAAAGACTGGGTTCAGTTTCTCCTCAGGTCTATGCATTCTTTCTCAATTACCTATTTTTATTACACTTTAGCCTCTTATTTTCTGGGACTAGAAAAGGCTGTGCAGGGATGAAGAAAAGGAAAAATGGCTGGTTTTGCAAAAACGGCCATATCTGTACTTTAACTTACTTTTGTCTGGTGAGGCAGAGATGTAGAGAAGGTTCTGGAAACCCTGATGCAAACTTTGGGAGATTCTGCAGTGTCACTGATGTGCCAGAAAGTACCTATGAATGTTTCTCAAAGTGCAGCCTTTGTAAGCTTTGGAATAAGGATACTTCAGCATCTGGGGCTAGAGAGGAAGGTGGAAGTGGGTTTGTTCTAGGTAGTGGAGCAAAAAATCTTGAATATAATTCTGTATTCAGACACCTATGGAGGACTGAAGGATCCCAGTCATTCTCACATTGTGCCCTGCAGTTAAAAATCAAGCTCCAGTAGTTGATCTTGGTGTTGGGTTGGTTTTAAGGGTATTTTTTGGCTTCAGCTGATGGTAATAACACTGAAATAAATGCAGAATTTTCTGAGAGTGTTTGAGATCAGCAGATGCATCCCGAGTTACTCCAGTTGGGATCTCTTTATAGAGTTTCATGAAGGTTTAGTGGGAGCAGCCCTCAATTCACCAGTAAATTAACTAATATAATGCCAGTGGGGGTGCTAAGGACAGGAGAATCAAAAATGTTGAGATACTGTGCATGAAGGCTCCCAAACCATATGTGTATCTGTTAGGAAAGTATTTTGCAAGTTAATAAGTACTTCTGTGCTTTCTTATTCCCATCTATTTCTGTATAGCTTCTTAATCTAAGGGAATTTGTGAGTGCCTTGTCAAAGCTTAATTAAAAATAAACCTTTTTGTTGGTTTGGGGTTTTTTTTTTGTTCTCGTCATATCAGTGTTCTACGTGCTGCTTTAACATTGTTCTGTGAAAGCAGTGTAATCTTTGACATTTCTTCCACTAGACATTGTCTTGGCAAGATCTGTTGTGTTTCCTTTTATCACTGAAAGCTGCCCTTTCCTCTGTGGCCCTGTGGATGACCTTCCCGTTAAAGCTTTGCATGCCTTGCACTGCTTGGGGTAGCCTTCTGCTTTCTGACCTCACTGCTTCCTACTTACTTCATCCAAAAATCCACAGTGATCACCTTTGGTTTTGCCCTGTGGGTGACTTATTTCTCCTTGCTATAATGGTCCATTAGCTTCCTGCCTTCTGCTTCATCCCTTTAAATTGTTTACCACCTCTATGATGCTCATTATTTTGTCTTCATCTCCCTTTTTTTCTGTCGTAAGGAGTCAAAAGGTAGACAGGTTTTCTTCGGTATCTCTGGATAGCCTGAAGGCTTAATGGATTTTTCAGATCTCTTTCAATTTAAGCTGCATTTAAGACTGTCCTTATTAGTATTTTGCTGTTCCATAAGCAGATTTTTAAATATAAAGATTCAGAAGCTAAACATCAGCACTTGTTTCTAAAATAGTCATCTGTGTTTTGGTGGGGGTTTTTTTGGTGTCTAGATTTAGCTGGGACAGGGAGGCAGTTAGTTTAGCAATAATGTTCACAGTTCTGTTAGTAATCCAGCAGATGTTAACTGAAGCACTTGCTTTGAGGAGAGTAGGACTCTTGCTTGCCTGTGAAGAAAAACTTGGTCTTTTTATGCAGAACTGGAGTGAAGATTGGCAGCTGCAGGGAGGGAAATTCCCTGGAGGGTTGGTCTTTGCTTGTTGCAGAAACTTATTAAAAAAAGAAGTCTTCACTTGCATTTGAAAAGAGGTATCAAGTGGATTTGCTTCTCAGTTGTCTTACGTGGGCAGCATGGAAGCTATTCTGTGGCCAAATGAACATTATTGCTTGAGGGAAATAAATCCTTGGCAGGTATGTGCAAAAGTCTTGAATTTAATGATTGGTGTCTGTTACAGGTGACACAAGAGGAAGGTCAGCAGCTAGCACGGCAGCTCAAAGTAACATACATGGAAGCCTCAGCAAAAATCAGACTGAATGTAGACCAAGCTTTTCACGAACTTGTCAGAGTTATAAGGTATGATAACTTGACCAGGTAATTGATGCCCATACATTGATGGATAGCTACAGCACATGTTTTGAAATGTAGTGGGAAATCTCTGAGAAAATTCTGCCTGCTGTCTCCTGTGAGCTTTGACCAATGCTCTCTATTATAAAAGTGTTCTTGTGTATAAGGGAAAATGTTTGCATGAATGTAATATGTATTTCAAAGGTATTTTCTTCACCTTAATCTCTCAGATTTTATTGATCACCCAGTATGTAAGCCTGATAAACTAAATTTGGGATTGGCCTTCTTTAAAAAATGGAGTTTCTTATTAAAAAAAAGAAAAAAAAAGGCAAATCTCAAAAAGCTGTGATTTAATCAGTGGTTTGAATGTCAAAAGTAAGTCCATCCTCCATAAGGCTATAAACCCCATAACTTAAAATACAGTATTTATTTTTATTTAACTGAAAATGATTCTCTGAATTTAATTTGAAATACCTATTTCAGGAAGTTTCAAGAACAAGAGTGCCCTCCTTCACCAGAGCCAACGCGGAAAGAGAAAGACAAGAAAGGCTGCCATTGTGTTATTTTCTGAGAATCCCAAGAACCAAGCTATCAACTGCCAGATTATTTTTTGTTTTCCACCATTTTACATCACTTCTGGTATTGGTCTAGCCTTACATGTGCATGTCCTAAAAGTGGTCACCAGAATAGCCTTAGTCCAAGAAGCTGGCAAAATAGTTCTTGAAGAAGACTGTCATCCTGGGGCAGACTTCAAAGCAAAACACTAAGGCTGCTTCTTTAATACCACAGTTCCTTCCTCCTCTCCCTTAAGAGCTTGCACCTTGTGGAGTTTTATTCGCAAAGGAGATGAAACAAAACCGTGTAGGACAAGGTGTTGAAGTCATGCATAAGTTGTCTCTTGTGAATTAATTTATTTTTACTTCTGAAATTTCTTTAGCTATTACAAAGACCTGTATTGAAGTATAGAGAATACTTTTTTAAGAAAGGGGTGGATTGGCTTTTTTTGCCCTCAGTTAAATTAGACTTGAGTATTCAGCTAGCCTTAAGAAACCTACACTGAATTTCATTGTCAGCAAAAGTTTTCATCTCTCACTTATGCTGCAGTTTTATTTCAGTGGCCAAAACAGTCTACTGTATTTATTTTATGAATCCAGAACAGCTACAGGACAGCTACTACTACTACTACTATTAGGATATGGCCAAATACCTGAGCTCATTCTGGATTTGAGGCATTTCAGCTTAGTAAGAAATTTCACATCATTTGTTTGGAAACAAATTGTGTCTTCCTTTGTATTTTTGGGTAAGGGATTAAGGAAAACTAAAATTGTAGCTGTTTTTGTTTCATGTGATATAAAAATGAATTTGATCTTTCCATTGTCAGAGATGATTAAATGTTTTTGCTATATACTTTTATACATTATTTTCTTATCAAACTAGTTAACAAGTATTTTTATATGTTTGTAAGCAAATATGCTTTCACAGCATAACTTGTGTATATGTAAAGATGAGTATTTAATTCTCACAGTTCACTTTTAACTGACAAAATGTGGGATTTGCCAAACTGTGGTAAACTTCTCCTTACTCTTCTGTTATACCCAAGAATGGCCAAATTATGTGCCTGCCCAACACACCCATAGAGTAAAATCTAGTGTTGTGTTTTAATGAATTTCAGTATCCCCTACTAAAGACTATTACGTGAATTATTAAATTGTAAGACTTTTAACTGATTGTTTAGTTAAACTGTGGATGGTTGTTTAATTTTGAGTTCTGTGGATTGTGTTTAAACAATTCAAGAGTATGGTCCCTGATATTGAAATACTGAGTGGTATTGCACAGTTGTCACCTTATTGAATGTGTCCAACAGTTCTTTGAAACTTGATTATTAAGCAAACCCTTGTATAACTTCAGGTGCTAGAATTAAAGATGATCTAACCATTATAAGGGGGTAAGCACATTGCCTCTTTCTGACTCTCCTCCAAAACCTGAATTTTTTGGGGGTGGGGGGAAGAAGGGCATGATGAGACCTGCTTAGGAGATAGATATGCACACCTGCACGACCTTTCTTCCAGCTTGGAAGTAAAGAAAGCCTACTTCCATTTAAATCATAATAGATGATAAAAGCTGATGTTTGTTTTGACTTGGAGTATGTAGTCAGTGGTCCAGTCAACAACTGTTGTGTTGCTATGCTCACAGTCAGGTGCTCTGCCATAAATCTGTAAACACTGGCTGAGAAAACAGTGCTTAAACAAGTTCAGTTACCTGTAGAGCAGCGAACTGTTAAACCTAGAAGTAATGCTAGTATCATGCATAGCAGTGAAATTTCATTATCGTTTGTGTTATTTAGATTAGGTTGTGTAATACCAGTTTGAACGTGTGGGTAGCTCCCTCCTCCATCCCCTTTAAATAAAGTTACTGGTTGTTGAAGGGCTACTTATGAATAATGTGTAGAAGATTCAAGTAATGAGTTAGTGGAAGTACTTTTGGGAGATGGATTACATTTTTCAAGTCAAATGTAAGAAGTTACAGCCTGTAGCAAGCCCCACATGTTTTCTTACATATGCAAAGCCCTCTGGAGTTAAGTCATTGAATGTGTGGCTTTAGAACGAGGTAAGACAACAAATCACAGCATGTGTGTTGAGGCTGAATTTCTGAGGTGCAAATACCTTCAAGTTTCATCTTTTTTTATTTTTTTCTTTTCCCCTTTTTTAACCTTTCACTCATGATAGACTGGTTTCAAAATAGTAGACTGTGATATAGATAGGTCTTTTAATATGTAACTGTGTAATTCATAAAGAAGGTGGAGAGCACCACACCCTTGCTTTTCCTCATAGGGAAAGCTGAATAGCTTCAAGGTGGTTGATGCTAAGCAACCTACTCCTATCTGCTAAGCCACATGGTAAACCGTATAAGCAAGTTAAATAGAAGTGGGACCATCAGCTGCTGCTGTGGAAGTCAGCTCTATATTCATTAACTAAGACAATATATTCCTCTGCGTATGTTTTAAGGCTTCTAATGCAGAGAATGTACAGGGAAATCTTTATGTAATGTTGTGGTCTCTTTTTGAGAGTGGTTCATATATGGCACTCCAAGACACTGTTAGATGCAGCTATTTTGATCTACTCTTCAGACTTGAAGTTGGTATTTAGAAAAGTCATACAGTAATAGTGATCTGAGGGGGTCCTCAGTTCCAAACCTTTTGAGGTATTTCAATGATTTGCTTTTCTAATTTCTGTACCTGAAGGTAGTGGTGAAAGATGGCATTTCCCTTCTTAGCGTGGAGCTTGCAAAGTGCAAGAGGGACCTTGTCAGTCTTTTCAACAGTAGTAGCCCCAATCTGTCTGCCTTGGATTATTTGTGAATTGCAATATTGCTGCCTTGCTCTAGGACATCAATTTAGCTGTCAACTTGAGAGTTTCTTATGACTTTACCTGCCAGAAGAAATGCCGGAAGATCTGTAACTTATGTTTGTAGTTACTTCAGTTCAGGGCCACATTCATGAATCATTTAGATTCACACTTGAGGAATTTGGGGGGATCAAGATGTACCCCAAAAATGACCTCCTGCTTCTCCTAGAGCAGAGAAGGAGAGTCTGGGCCTTTGTTTCAAAGCACAGAATAACTCTCTTCTTTCTGGAATCGCACACTGCTGAGCCTGCTACTCTGCTGGTTAAGGATTGACTTGCTCATAGGCAAAAGCCTTTTTCTGTAATTGGTAATGTTTTATAGATGGACAATAATTGGGGAAGAATTACTTCCACGTAAGTACACTGTAGTTCCTTATGCCTGCTCTGATGGATGTGTTTGCTTTCTCTGACCTAGTAACTCTTCTGCGTTAGTACTCATACTAACTAACATATACAGGTGAAGAGGGGAATTTCCAGAAGTATTACATTCCTTCCTCTAAAACTGCTCTTTTGTGACATGGCCTGTTCAGGGCAGTAGAGCCACCAATACTGATGGTAGTTGTAAATCAACCTTGATGTGCAGAAAAGAAATAAATCAAACGTAGGACTAGTTGCTTAGTCTGTTTCCAGCCTGTTGCACTGGGCATCTGCCTGGACTGTGCATCTACAACTGGTCAGCCCTTCTGCTGCAGGTTAAAACTAACCTAGTCTGATAAAACTGTAGAGCTGTGTAGGCATATGAGATGGATGATCTTCCTATCACAGTTGTTTTCCTTTCAGTTTTCTAATGATGCAAATTTATGGTGTCTCGCACCACATAGGACACATGGTGCGGTCCACCCTGACAGTGCCTGCCCTCTTCTTGCAGAAGAAGAAAGGCTCCTTCACTCCTTCCCCATTGCCCTGGCTAATGGTGTTGGTCCTGGAGAAGTGCTGGGTGCTCAGGCTATTGGGCAAGAGGCAATCAGATATATGCTCTAGCTCTAAGTGGCTAGCCCAGTGTAGGAGCATGTAATGAGATGAGCTGTTATGAAAGGGTTAATAAAGCAAAATATATTTGGAATGAGTTAACACCCACTGATGCCAAGGAAAGCTCTGACTTTATGCATGGCCTTGTGGTTAGTCATTGCTGATAAAGTTCAAGTCTGGATTCATACAAAAATTCTAGCTAACGCTCTTCTGACATCATTTTCGGTGACAAGATTTCACCCGTGGCATAGCTGTAGCCATCGCTGACTGGCCGTTCCATATAATTTTGTTATTAAGCTTTAGTGAGCTTATTCCAAATAGAGGATACTTGAAGTCAGTCACCACAAGCCAAGCATTGCCAAAAGTTATCTGCACTTACTTGGAAGTGTCTTGCCTAGGAAAGCTCAGGAATTTGCTAAACAGGGAATGCATTTGTTTGCTTAATTTAGGCAGATTTTGGAAGTTGATTACTCTTCATGTACCAAAACCGCACTAAGCAGAAATGTGGGGGCAGTGGGGTGTTTCCTGTGTTGTTCAGCTGACCCACTGCAGAGCAGCAGTTTGTCAAACCCTCAAGGCTTGAAGTTGTTTAGATGGGCACTTGCTCAAGGCATCCCAAATGGTAAATGCAGTGCTTGCCCCTTTGTAAATACAGCTTTTATTGTCATGATTACCTGGTTCTATTGGAAAGCTAAGTTAAAATTGCAGGCTTGAAGCAGATTCTGGGTTTTAATAGGGGTTAAGTAGAAGTATGTTCAACATCTTAATCCTTGAACAGGTCATCGTCTGTTCAGCTGCTTTTTAAACTGAATGCTGTGAGCTGCATTAAGACCCACAGTATTTGGTACTCAGTAACTTGTAGTGACATTCGTACTTTCTAAATTACTACTTGATGTTTCTGACATCAAAGTATTGTAGAGAGGGAGAAGTTACCATAGCAAAGTAGAGGCACCAAAAATGCAAGTAGGGGCAATGACAAAACCTCTTACTTCTTTGCCTCTTAGTCCTAGTCATGAGTTAACATGTGTTAGAGACAGTTTTCATCCAGTTCCAGTCCCCTGCCATGGGCAGGAACACCTTCCACTAAGACCAGGTTGATCTAAGCCCTGTGCAACCTGGACTTGAACACTTCCAGGGATGGGGCATGCACAGCTTCTCTGGGAACCTGTTCCAATGTCTCTCCACCCCCACAGTAAAGAGTTTATTCCTAATATCTAATCTAAATCTGCCCTCTGTCAGTTTAAAGCCATTTCCCGTTGTCCTATCTCTAAATGCTCTTGTAGAAGTCCTCTAGATTTCTTTTAGGCCCCCTTCAGGTACTGGAGGACTGTTATAAGGTCTGCTCAGAGCATTTCACTTAAACTGAGCTGCTGAAAAGCTATAGCACAGAACAAATACTCCTATGAATGCATCTCATGTTTCTTATGAGAAATATAAAAAATAAACTTACTCTGGTGATACAAATAGCTTATTAAAAAGTATTCTGTGAAGTAGTATTTTGAGGCCTGTCTGGGACTGTGTATCCAGTCCACCATGTGACCATAACACAAGTTTGTCCTCTCTGTGAAAAGCTGTGATCTGAACAGGTAAGACAAGCACTTCTATAGAAGGAAGGTCTCCTAGGGGTAATGGTGTATTAGCTTTTTGTTGAGTTAATTTATAAAGCTGTGGACTTGCGTAGGTGATCCACCGATAAGCAAGGGAAGAAAGGTGGGATTAAAAGGTGCAGGCATAAGGAGGCGAGAATGGCTAAAGAAACCTGCTAACTACAACCCTGAAATGTTCAACCGAAGCTGTAGCAGCTGCTGCAATCATTAGCTGCAGGCCTAGTTAATGTGAATTGCACAGGGAACGATTTATTGACAACCACGAGATGTCACTGTTGGTAGGCATATAACCTGAGTAGTTCCAGGGCTGTTCAGGGCTGCTTTTGCCAAGATCCTTGTACAGAGTTCAAATTCTTATTTTTACAAGCAGGGTAGGAATGAAGGGCAAGAATCATAACAAAGCCGTTGATCTATAATTAAACAGGGCCATGTGTCAGTGCTATTTCAGAGTATTTTGTTTTGTGAACTCTGTAGAATCCGGGTAGTAGTGAGAGAAAAAACAATGATTTATAAATAGTAGTTTTGAAGAAATTCATGCGGAAAGCAGGAAGAATGCTTGCAATCTAAACCATTAGATGCATGTTAGTTAAAATATTGTACAAATCCTTAATTTCTTTATAGTTTGCCAAGCTCTCATAGTCACCAGCTCTGTCAGGAATACAGGAGTCAAAATAAAATGAGTAATGTTTATATATCATTAGCAACATGTACAATTTGCAATCAGCAAGCTATGTATAAACACTTTGTGTTCAGCTAAATAATACATCTAAATGAGGGTTGCTGTTAGCAGGAGAAAAAATGCCCCTCTCATCCAGGCCTGAGGAGCTGGGAAGTCTCTTGAATGTGGTGTTGACCTTTGAAACTGAAACAACATTCTAATGCTTTTCTCCCTGTTACAGCAACTTTCAGGCAACACCTGCTGTATCCTTTAAACACTAAAGTTCACGCGTGCTCTAAAGTTTCTCCTGCAAACTGTAAAATCTGCCTGTCCTTCATTGCCTCTTGGAAGCATGTCATGTTCCTGAATTGCTGGCTTTTTGTTTCACCGTCAATGGCTTTCAGTCCTATTTTGTTCCTCATTCTGTGTCTTGATCTGACTTTTGTTACTTGGAGGTATAGCGTACCACCCTGGCAATGTGAACCAACACTTCTATTTAAGTGGGTCATGCCCTCTCCTTCAAAAGATTGACTTCTGGTCATTCTGAGGGCTGTGTTTTCAAGGTTTTGTAAAGTACCATGTGCTTGCTGTAACCTTTCTGTCCCCCTCTAGCACTGCTTTTAAAATACCCATTCAGCTGCTTGTATTTCTGGGAAATGAGAGGGAGAACACCTGGTGAATTCTGAATATTTTGGTATCTTTTTTTGTCTGGTGGGTTCCTAATGTGCAAGTTGCCCAGAGAAGTTGCTCACCTCTCTACTCCAGGTGCCTTTTGAATCATAGAACCATAGAATCATAGAATAGTTAGGGTTGGAAAGGACCTTAAGATCACCTAGTTCCAACCCCCCTGCCATGGGCAGGGACACCTCACACTAAACCATGTCACTCGAGGCTTCATCCAGCCTGGCCTTGAACACCGCCAGGGATGGAGCACTCACAACTTCCTTGGGCAACCCATTCTAGCATCTCACCACCCTAGCAGGAGAGAATTTCTTCCTTAGATCCAATCTAAACCTCCCCTGTTTAAGTTTGAACCCGTTACCCCTTGTCCCGTCACTAGAGTCCCTAATAAAGAGTCCCTCCCCAGCATCCCTATAGGCCCCCTTCAGATACTAGAAGGCTGCTATGAGGTGTCCATGCTATGAGGTCTTTTGGAACTATTTGTCTTAACCTCTTGATCTTGTTTGTAATTACAGGGCAGTGCGACCTCTCTTGTTTATCTTTCTCCTGAACAACCAGCTTGAGATCATTAAAATCCTCATTGCAATAGCCACTTTCATGATGCCATCAACATCTGCCAGGTCTAATACCACAGTTTGTTGGTTTTGTAAGGTGTCTGGGAAGGTATCTGTCACTGCCAGGCCCTAAGACCTGGGCTTCATCATTGCTGCCAGGAGCTGCTCTGTGATGACTTCTTCCTGCTAGTATTAACTCTAATGCCTTGGAGGGCTCTGGATCTGCAAATAGCGAATACACTCCTGTTTCCCACTCTTCTCAGCCAGAGCAGGATCAAGTGACTTGCTTCCATATCTGGAGATTACATTATTTCAAAACAATGTTAAAGAGCTGGAAAGTGTAATTGGGGTGTACGTGTTTTCCATCATGAAATCTGCCCCTTTCACACAAACCCCCTGAGATGCAGTAGGGCTGACAGCAGTGTGGAGATGTATTGGTGCTTTTTGCCAGCTCTCCCGAAGACGGCATTTGTTTGAGGTGTGGGACCACCTTGTTTTTGGCTGGTGTCACTGTACTGAGGTGACAAAGCTCCTGCTTCCCAGCAGAGGGGAAAGCCTGAGGTATGTGTGTGGGTTTGTGTGCGTTTGTCTGGTTTTCACTGCAAAATCTCAAATTAACTTTTTCATATTTTTATGAACTTCCTGTTCTGCTGTCCTGAAGTAATCCCCATTTCCCATGCCATTTCAATAACATTAACTTATGTTGTAAGATTTACATATTAATTTTAAAGGGTAAAGCAGCTATTTTCACTTTTTCTCCCTCCCACACCCAGATTCTAATCTAAAAAGCCTGAGCATCCCTGTTGTAATACTCTTGGTACTGCATTTCTTCTCTAGCAAGAGGTACAGTTGCTTAAAAACTCCCATATTAGCAGGCAGTTGGTGATGGTCCCTGTTACTGCACTGCTTTAAGGCAAGGATGCCTGGTTGGCTAATTTACCCACTGTCTCTAGTAGTTACAGAAATCTGTTGGAATGTCAGTAGCTGCTGAGGACGCTACCAATGGAGGCATTAGCAGTTTGCTTTTTAATGCCAAAGCTGGCCAGAATTGTGGAGGAATAGCAAGGGAAATGACATGTATAGTGCAGAGCAGGGATTTAAAACACCTTTTGGCTGTAAGACCAGGTTCTGCCGTTGTCACTCCTGCAGGACCCCAGGGTTTGAAGGGTACTCTGAACTGTTGGCATCTGACAGGATGGAGGCAGGCTGTGCTGGGAGCCTGCATCCTGTCCTTGATGGAAACTGCTCTTTGGTCTTAACCTTGCTGTTGCTGTGGGACACCCTCTATGCTCATATGCCTCCCAGTCTGGAGCTCACTTGCAGCAGCGAGGACATTATCTGCTCAAGTATTGTGGAGAACAGCATGTGCAAGGTAAGAGCTGGCTGTGAGCTTGCTGGGGAGTGCTCAGCACCTGCGGGAGTTCAAGGGTTGAGCAACAGAGCAGGGGACAGCTCAGTCAGGGCTCAGCCAAAAGCAGCGTGTCCCTTTGCCTGTGCTGTGTTACCAATACATTCAGCTGTTGTGTTCACACCTCTGGGGCTGCATACTTCAACCTAGCCGCAATGAAGTCACTCATCTTTTCTGACACTTACCTTCTGTTCCTTGCAGATAATTCTTCACAACCTGTCTCTGGGCCTGAAATGTCTAATACGGCTGCTATATCTGAGTGGTGGTTTGGGGTCTTGCATTACTGTCCTGGCTTCTTTCTGTGTCACTGCAGTTACATGTCTTTCCTCTCTGCTTCTTCTGAGGCCTTTCTTGTGCCATTTTTTGCTCTCTCCTCCCTGCCTTTTTCTAGTCTTTATATCTCTGGTCCTTGTGAATGGAAAGAACTACACGAGTGAAATGCTGCCTTTTTGAATAGCATTGCCCATGTACCATCTACACCATGAAGGCCATTTGACTAAGAGGCAGCAAGCAGCAGAGTAGATAGATGCACTGCGTTGAATTTTCTGTGCTGCTTCCCAACGAGCGAAGCTGAGAGCTGGCTCCTGGGGGGCTTCAGGGCTGACGTGAGCTGCTGCAGACAGAGGTAAGCATCAGGGAGCGGCTGGTACTCCAAAGGAGGGGGATGTGGCTGTATGTAGCATCAGTATCCAGAGCTGCTTTGTACCTTCTTCAACCCAAGGGAAATTCTGAATGGTCAAAACAATTTTTATATATTTTTTTATTGTTATTATCCATTTTGGTTAACAGAGCATTACTTCACTGGAGGTCACTATAACCATCCGTCAGCACAACCTCAGGTTTGGTGTACAACATGGGGAAATTTCCCACATGCACATTTGGGAAATTAGCAAATATTGCCAAGGTGACTAGGGAATAAAAAGCGCTAATAAGCTACTAAAAGATTGCCTTAGCAATTAAGACTGCACAAAGAGGTGAAACCAGCCTGCAGTCCTTTTGATAATATGGTCTGCTAAAAAAATACGGATCAGCATCCGTGCTACTATGGATTTTCTCTGGTTTAGTAATTCCAGAATTTTCTATAGCGTAAGAGTAGCACATGTAGTATATATAGTAAATATGGTATTTTCTAATCACTCAAGAGGAAGAAAGAAGGTGAGCTTTCATGAGCGCAACACCAGTTTCTTGTATTTGACAAGAGAGGGACTATGAAATAAGCGTGAATTGCACAGCTGCCAGGAAGGCTGACAGGATTTTAAACACTGCCTGGCAGAGATTATCAGAGGGTCGGTGTTGTCCTGATCATCTGCAAGACTTGGGAGCATTGCAACATGCAGGGTGCTGGAGTGGGACCCAGAGACTGCAGAGACTGCAGAGAGACTGTGGTTTCTTGGTAGCTGTTAGGAAAGCTGTGCTGCTTCAGTTTCCTTTCTGTAAGATGTAAATAGGGATGCTGGCTTCTTTGCAAAGTGCTTTCAGACTGACAAATGAGATTGTTTATTGTACTGGGAGCAGAGTAAAATGATAATGACTCTTGGAGGGAATTTTTAGAAGCTGCATTATCCTTTGAAAGGAAGATGAAATGCAGAAATATGTCAGATGCTCTTAAAGATGTAAATATCTTTTCAGACAAAATTGTTAAGCCCAACATTTTATGAGCTTTGCTTTGGCAGGGTAATATGAGGGCATGTGGAAAAATAAACAGCAGCATTCCACCTTCCCTAGCTCCTCAGTATAAAACATTATATTATTCAAGGCACTGGCCTGTTAGTCCCTGGCAGAGATGTTATGTGGCCTGGACTTCTCTCTGCTTGTCCCATTGGTATGTGTCTCTCCTCATTACAGCTAGCTGCTCTCCAGCAGCACAGACGCTTTTATGATGTTTTCTCCTGCTGTGGTAGGACATGATATACCTCACAGCCTATCTTTGCTGCTTTAGGGGGATTTTTTGGTTTTAGTTTTCTTTTAATGATGTAGTGTTTCTTTCACTTGCATGTCATGCTTCTCATGAGGCACCAAAGCCCTGTGTGAGGAGGCAGGTTCTGCAGCACTGTTCCTGCATCTGTGAACACTCTCAGCATCTCACACTGCTACTGGTCAAGTACCTTTAGCTGTAGGAAGAGCAGGTGGTGTCGACCAGTGATGGAGGTTCTTAACCCCTAAATCTGTCCACAGCATCTGTGAAGCTCTATGAGGCTCTGATGACTTGCTTTATGGACTCAGGGGCATGCTTAAACCCCAGGGGGTCATTGTGTTTGGGTTTAGGTGTAAACTCAAGTCCCTAAGTGAGGCCCAGATGTTTATTCTAGAGGCAGATACAAGGATGATATCTGCCCAGGTGTCAGAGTTTGTAACTGATTTTTCTTGAGGTTTTCCTATTGCTGTCCTAACATCTGCCTGGAGAATATACATGTTTTGTTCAAGTCAGCCTGACTCTGGAGCTGACACACATACTGGGTTGCAATAGTTTCCTGCTGGTATCTCATAAACACCTCCCTAGCACTCTTCCCCAGCAACGTGCCGGAGGCAGCAGGTGCTCAGGAGGCCGGGTCTCCTCTGCCTGCAGCTTGGAGTCCTCTGTGCTTGCTCTTCCTCACCAGCTGGAACTGCCTGGCCATGGCATTGAAAAGGGGCAGCCCCTTCGCGGGTGAGGAGGATTGTTTTGTTGAAGCAGCAGGGAAGAGGCAGTTGGTGCCCTGGTGCAGATCCCCAGCACAGCACCACTGTCTGCAGCCAAGGAGCATTGCCACCTCCAGACAGCAGCCCTGAGGGCCTGGAGAAATCCTTGATTGCATAAGCACTAATTAGTGCTGCTGAAGGACTTTAATCTTATTGAGGTACTTGCCCTGGTGAGGAAAACAACCTGAGCAGTGCTGGCAGGTGCAGCTGCAAGGCCTGCCTCACAGGAAGGGAGATCCTGGCTATTAATTCACTGACCATGCCTGTGCTGATGTCAGGGTTTCGGAGTAGGAAAGCAAACATGTAGTCTGCTCTGGCCAGCATCATTTTGCCTGGACAGGTGCAGTGACCTGTCTCTGTCTCCAGAGCTCACCTCTGGACTTGGGCTGGACTGTAATGACTGCAGGTTCTGCAGCCACAGACACTTGATGATGAGACAGGTCACGAATGTGATGTGTTGCTGGAAAAATGACTGTCTGGGGATGCTCAAAATGTAGTCTTAAATCTCAGAGTATTTCCAGATTGTCTCATCTGGAGTTGTGCTGTGTTGGGTTTTTGACTTTTCATTGTTAAACCTGTTAGGCACCATCCAGTGACTCAGCAGGCACTTTGTCACTTGTTTGTACCAAGGTATGGGCAACATGAACATGCAAGAACAACCTGCTTCCTTCAGCACTGCTGCCAGTTTCATTTCTGTGGCATTTCAACAGCTCAAGCCAATATTCCAGATCATATTTGTTAGGGTGGAAAGATCATGTGCCTTATACTAAACTCCTGAAAAAAGGAATGTTTTCTGCTCTCTTTCAGCACCCAGTGCCTCTCCCAGCTGGCACTTGGGATGGTTGCTCTCCTGTGATGCAGTGCCTCAATGTTTGTAACACAGAACTGAAAATTTATTACTGCTCCAGCATTAATATTTGCTGATGATACAAAACTGGGAGAAGTGCCTGAAACCCCAGGGTGCTGTGCTGCCATTCAGTGAGACCTGCACAGGCTGCAGAGCGGGGCAGAGAGGAGCCTGATGGAGTTCAACAAAGTGCAGGGTCCTTCACCAGGGAGGAATAACGCCATGCATCAGTACAGGCTGGGGCCTGACCTGCTGGAAAGCAACTCCATGAGGGTCCTGGTGGACAGCAAGCTGTCTATAAACCACCAATGTGCCCTTGTGGCCAAGGAGGCCAATGGTATCCTGGGCAGCATTAGTTGAAGCACTACCAGCAGGCTGAGGTAGCTGATCCTTACCCTCTACTCAGCCCTGGTAAGGCTGCACCTGAAGCACTGTGACCAGTTCTGGGCTCCTCAGTACAAAGACCAGGAGCTATTGGAGCAGAGGGCTATGGAGATGACTAGGGGACTGGAGCACCTCTTGTATGAGGAAAGGCTGAGAGAGCTGGGACTGTTCAGCCTGCAGAAGAGCTGACTGAGAGCAGATTTTATCAATGCATGCAGATATATTAAGGGCAGGTGTCAAGAGGATGGAGCCAGACTCTTTTCAGTGGTGCTCAGTGACAGGACAAGGGGCAATGGGCACAACAAAAATAGGAAGTTCCATTTGAACATAAGGAAGAACTTCTTTGCGTTGAGGGTGGCAGAGCACTGGAACAGGCTGCCCAAAATGGTTGTGGAGTGTCCTCTGGAGACACTCAGATCCCACCTGCTCTCGGTGCCCCTGCTTTAGCAGGGGGGTGGACCAAATAATCCCCAGAGGCCTGTTCCAACCCCAAGCATTCTGTGGTTAATAAACTGTAATCCAGAAGCCTACCCTCCCTGCTTCCCCCAGATTACACATGCTTGATTTGAGATGCCCCGTGTCTGCAGTGGTCAGAGAGAATCTGTTGGAACAGGGAGCAGACATGACTCATTTTGGATGTGTGTAGATGTGGCCATGCACAAACACAAGGTGACACATGCCTTGCGGCACTGGTAGCAGAACAAATGGCAAAACCATTTATTTCTGACTGAGTTCCAGTGTGGGTCTGATTTGTGTCTCTTCACCTTGCATGAGCTGTGAGTGCTCCGGCTTCCCCTGCAAAGCTTCTTTGCAGCTTTCAAGTTTGAATTAATATTGTCAGCAATGCAAGCTGTGGGTCAGGTGGCCCAAGTGGAGCTGGAAGGCTTGCAGAAAGCCACAGCCCAGCAGGGGCTCTAGATACAGTTAATCACAGGCAAGGGCTTCGCTGTCAAAGTCACTAGTGCTTGTTTTGAACTGGTGACAGAGGAGTTGGGAAACTCCTGAGAGGAAGAGTTGGGAGGTTTCTGTGTTCAGGGGATTTGCCACCCACCAGCAGGAAACGGGAGACACTTGTGTCCTGTGACTCTAGATCTGCCACCCAGAGTTATTTTCCAGGGGGTCTCAAACTTGTTCCCCTGTAGCAGAGCAGTGGAGGTTGCACTTGCTTTTACTCTTGAGCACCTCTTGTCGGAGGATGTGTGTAGAGGGGTCTCCTGAAGCAGGCATAGGCCATAAAGGACTGATCTGCCAAAGTAATACCAATGGTTTGTGTATGGAGCTTCAACGTGGGGTTTGGTTTTGTTGTAGCCCATGCGGGGAGGCTGGATTTGCCATGAGCTTTGGCAGGGTCAACCAGAAATCTTCACAACCCACCTGCCTCAGCATCACCTCAGGGTGATTTCCAGCTGCTCCGGTGCGGAAAATGTTGGCCTGAGTAATCCAACAGCCAAGAAAATGGTCAGGTTTCAGTTTGACCATTTACAGTTTTCTTAGTATGAGCACAGCAGTGAGCAGATGCGGGTAGGTGGAGGAGATTGGCTGTGACTAACTCTGCTTTCCAGAGGGTTCGTTTTGTCCAAGTTACTCAATGCAGGTTATAAATGAGATAAACAAGGACACTCTGTCTACACGTATCAACAGCAGCACCTGTAACAGGAGTTGGGATAATAAACTTGCAGGGTATACACAGTTAAAAGAAACAAGGCACAGGCCTGGCCATCTTAATTGCCATTTAAAGGAAACCTGGATGGTGTTTCCCTTGCTTGAAAGAAGTGTGGCCAAATATCATCCATATTCAGAAAAGGTTTCATTTAGGTTAAAACTGATGCATGAAAAAAGCTCTTAGGTTGGTTCTGCTTATTCTGATGTGAAGGGATGAAGGGTTTGGCCCATTCACCTTCCCAGAATAAAGACTGGAAATAGGAAAGATCAATGGCATGTATTCAAGAGAAAGCAGATTTAGCTTGAGCTAAGGGAACTGGATGATAAAAGACCAGGTTGGTCTTTTCAGAATACCATTGATTTAGAAACAAGAAGGTCTCTGTCTGCAGGTTGGAACTCTAGGAGCTTCATCTACCTTCTGGAGCTCCAGGAGCTCTTCACTACCAGCTTCTGGAGCTTCAGCCTGAAACCACTCATCAGGCACAGTTACTTATGAGATGAGGGACTGGGCCTGATTAACTCAATCCCCTTCCAGTCCTTATTTATGTATATTTGGGATTTTTAGCCATTTCTCCTGGGACATTTTACCCTTAGGAGCTGGCAGTGTGTCAAATGTATGATATTGGGAAGCTGATGGCAAGCAAATATTACAAGACCAAATGCAAGAAAGGACTGCACAGTTTTAAAGCAGACCTGTGAAAAAACATCTAGAAAATGCAGAGATGTGATGCAAGTTCTGCTGACCTTTTTTTCTTTCTGAAAGGAAACGCACAAGTAAATTCTAAGGGTTTTATGTGTGTGTGGGCAAAATGATTCAGTTTGAAATACCATTGCACAGTTTTCTAGTGTTGAAGTTATGACAACTGATCAGAAAATGTCCAGTGAGCAAGCAAGGTCTGATTCACACCTGGGGGCATAGCAGACCCTGTGGTGCCTGGAGTTCATGGAAGTCAGAAGTGTCTTGTGAGAGATCCCAGGTCCTCAGCACGGGCCCCAACACTGCACATTGCTGGTCCCCATGGGGGAAAGGCAGCAGGAGTCATGGCTTGGCTCTTAGACATGTGCTCAAAGTTATGCAAAATCACAGAGTAAACTAGGTTGGAAAAGACCTTTGAAATCATCAAGTCCAACCATTGCCCCAGCAGTGCCAAGACCACTACTAACCCATGTAAGTGAGGGCCTCACCTGCGCAGTTTGAGAACACTTCCAGGGATGGTGATTCTACCACTGCCCTGGGCAGCCTGCTCCATAGATGTCATGCTGATGTCCCAGCTCTGAGGCGACCCGGGGCTGCACGCTGTGCAGGCCCAGTGACCGCGGTGGGGTCTGCAAAGCCTTTTCGCTGTGCTCCAAGTGACCCCGGTGTGGTCTGTCCAAGGAGCTGTCAGGCGCCGTGCAGTGGGGACGAGCAGCAGGGCCATGATGACCCTGCGGAGCCGCCTGACCGGCTCCCTGCGCGGTCCCTGTGCACGGGGGGATGTGAGCGAGTAGTGTCTGTCCTGAAGATCGTGCCGGCGGGAGAGACCCAGGGCCCCGCGCGGGGTGGGAGCGGGTGATGTCAGAGCCGTGGACCCGTATCTGTGGCAACCAGCGCAAATAAATAAATAAATAAATAAATGAAGGAAGGAAGGCAGGAAGGAAGGAGGGGATCTCGTGTGCTGGAGCAGGAGGCAGGCAGCCCGCGGCTCCTGAGCGCGGCCTCGCTGCAGATCTCTTAAGCGGCTTAGCACCCTTGCTCCAGTTTATTACCTGAGCGCCTTTGTGCCTGCCGGGCGGCTGAGAACATCCTGCCTCCGGTCCCCTCTGCGGGGACCCCCGGAGCCTTCGCTTCCCTCTCCCTTCATCCCTTCTTTCTTCCTTCCCTCCCTCCCCGGCGCGGGCAGTGGTTTGCTCCGTGCGTCCAGAGCTCGATGTGAAGCCGTTGCCCGGTGGTGGATTTTGGCCTCGCTGTGCAAGGCCAGAGGTGTTTGCCCGCATCCCGGCGGTGGGCCCCTCCTCAGGCAGGTGTTCGACTTCCAGCCCGGGAGCCGCTGCCTGCGGGACGCGAGCGATGCTGGAAGTGCCTTAGTCAAACCGGAGATGGATGGTGTCAGCAGCAACAGGACCATGTCTTACAGCAGATGGAGTTACAACAGGTATCGTCTATCTTGTCTTGGTTTCGGGGAGGTTATTTTGTCTTCCTTCCTGCTATTGTAAACTGGCAAGCTGTTTATATAAACTGAAATGGAGAGCCCTCTTCAGGGAAGCATAAACCCTTACTAACACTGCTTTTATAGTCTAAAAGACACTTGAGGCACCCCAGTTTCCCAGTGACTCGAGCATTGGCATGTGTCTGGAAAGCAGGATGGCAGCTTCACCCAGCTGCCACCTGAACCCCAGGTGGAACTGGGGGTTCAGCACAATGGTTTCCTGGGCTCTCTCCTCCAAGCAGGGCAACTGAGATGCAGTGAGTGCCTGAGCAGTCACTGAGACTTCTGAAAGGTGATCTTTAGTAACTACTGCTTAAACCCAGCACCTGGATGTTTTCTACAAATATAAACTAAAGCTTAGAAAAGGAGGGGACCAGAGAGCCACTATGTGACTCAGGAATGACACATTCAAGCAAAAGCTGTGAGGAATGCTGTGTACAGCCCAGGTACCACAGAGCTGAGGGGGAGTTGGATTAGGTGTCTCACTGAGACAGCTGAAATATTTGCACAGTGTTTTGTAGTGATGTATGTTGTTTTTCCTTTTCTGGGGAATGAGAAATTATTGCAGCATTAGTTCTGCTTTTATGTGATTCACAGTTGTCACTGACAGGTTCTTTGAGCCTGGATAAAAAAAAAGGGCATAAACTTTTCACTTTTCATCTGTGCTACTGTTACACCTGAAATGGAGCCAGATGCAAAGCGATATTAGCATCTCACTGAATCACTGCCACAACGCACCACAGTATTCTGAAGGAACAACCTTTGGAAGTGGTTTTCAGTGCTTAAACATGTATTTGGTGTCGCCCACACTCCCCGGCTGCGTGGGCTTTTATGGTTTATATGTGGATCTAGAGAGTTTCACTTATTTCCAGTACATTCATACTGCCTTAGCAGAAAATATATACAGATGCATACAGTGGTGGCAATGAGAATAGTGTCTTCTTTAAATAAAATATGCATACGTTTATGTATATGCAAAGCTGAGTTATACAACAAGACATTTTAATGCATAGATTCTCCCACGCAAAGGATGCTTTCTGTCTGATGCCATGTCCTCAGAAACAGCAGCATTGAGACCCTGTAGTGCTCAGGCCTATGCCACACAGCCCATGGTTGCAGCAATCTGGAGATCCTAACCTTCCAGTGAACAATCCAGAGATTTCACCAGAACTCTCCTTGGATACTTCCTCCCAGTGCTACTGCATTTTGACTTAACCTTATGTATGGCTGGCAATCTACTTCTCCATTTTTAGTCTTCCTTACCATGACAGAGAAATCGTTGATTGCTGTTAGTTATCTGCGTACCCTGGAGATATGCTGCACTTGTGTCTCTACCCTGCTTGGCTTTTGTACTGTATCTGGGGACAGAAATGTAGTATTTTAGCGCCTAAGCTGGGTTTTTTGGTGGCCAGTTTCCAGATTCTGATTTGTTTCCTATTAGCCCCAAGCCCCATTGATGCCTGTGCACTGTGTGTGTTTTACAGTGCTGGGAGGCTGAGCACTGAGTTGCTGAAAAAAATGGTGCAGAGTTCTCACTCTCTGAGCCTGTCCTTGCACACCCCTCTTGTGCCCAGGCCCATGACAGAAGAAGGAGCTAACTGTTTTGTATCCAAACCCCCCTTGGCTGCCCTTTGCATTTGGAGCAGTTCATTCTCCCATCTTTGGTCTTACTGAGCAATGACAGAAGAAAGGTTTGGGGAACTTCCTGCCAGGGAGGAAATGATTACAATAGGTACTTGTTTTGAGCATCTTTGAGCATCTGCAGTGTGTGCCAAAGCACAGGGACTCCTCCAGCAGGGCACAAGATCTCTTTTGGACCCACAGGCTCATATGAAGCACCTGTGGGCTGAAAGCCTCCTGTGACTACTTATGTGTTTGCTGGGGCTTGGATGGATACATGAAGATATTGCAAGACCCCATGAAAGTTACATTCCAGTGTAATGGGTTCTAGTCAAGTTAAATGACACGATTTTCTCCTTCCTCAAGGGACAATTGTAACCTTAGGCAAGAAACTGTTGCCTATAAAGCAGGGTTAATGACACTCATCTCATTTACATGAGTTCTGTCAATCTAAGTGATAATGCTTGGGTTTTTTCCACCTCAACAGTGGCCACAAAACATCACACCTGTTCTTGGGGTAGATGCTCTGTGGCAGAGTCTTTCAGCCCAGGGTTCCTCCAACATCAGCTGGCAGCAAAAAGAGCATAACTGACACTTCCTTGTTGAGTAAAACCTAAGATTTACAGTTCTCAGCCCTGTTACTCGTTACTGTGTGACGGGCAGAAGTCGCTGTGATTTTTTGCTTCTCCTTCTATTTCCCTGAGGGAAGGAGGGGTTTAGAATATACCCGTCTGCACTGTACAGACATATGGGGCAGCACCCTGAACAGCCAAGTGCTGTGCAAAAGCCAACTAATGCTCCTACAGGTGCAGAGCCAGGTTTCTCCTCTTGGTGTTGGCCTCTATGAATCAGCACTGCAGTTGTAGAGGGACAGGGCCGATGGATAACAGGTTTCTGGTGTAAGACTGGAGAGCCATTCTCATGGATAGGGCCACCTGAGTCCTTTGTAGCACTTCCATCAGCTGGAGAACAGATGGACAGAAAACTAATTCAACAATGCCACCCAAATTTTACCACTGAAGTTTAAGGTGGTGGTCATGAAGGCTTGAGGGAGCTCTGACACTATGGATGAGGTTGGATCCAACATCTGGGAAGGCACAGTTTAAGAAAGTGTGCAGAATACAGTCAGCCCATGGGTGCAGCAGGCCAGTTTGAAATCAAATACACAGTCAAACACTGCAGACCAGGAATCTGTGGTGCACATCTGGAAAACAGTGCAAGGCAGCAGTGGACTGCATGGCTTTACAAAGTTTATCAGGTGTCAGTGGTCTATGCACAGCTCTTATGAGGAGGGTCACAGCTGAATGCCAGTCCAGAAGGATTTTCTGCAGGAGCAGTAGGAAGTTTTGCAGCCGAAGGAATGGATAACCTGCAGATTATACTTGTGCATGAACAAAGGTATTTGTTAGTGTTTCTTTGTTCGATTAAACAATCAAACCACAACAAAAGACAACTGTGGAGGCAGTTGCTTCCCTCCTTCCTCACATTTTTTCCTGAGACCAATATATCAGCATTTTCTTCCCTCTTTTCTTTGCTTAATTTCCATTCTTCTAGTAATTTTTTCCCCTGGAGTGCTTCAGAGCAGCAGTTCATGCATTACCATGTTGTGGTTGATGAAGTTTTATCTGCTAGCATTTGAAAGTATATTTTGGGGAGCTTACTCTCATGATGTTTCTAACTGCTGGAGACAGCTGAAAACTTTTCTACTGATCTCTGTCTTTGGTCTGTCCTGGATGTCAGTGTTGCCTGTGGCTCCCTTTTGAAGCTGTTATTTCTATTTTGCCTTTTTAATCTTGTGTTGAAAAGATGTGACAGTGTATTTGGGTCATGGTGTTGTAGGGTTTCAATCTTAGACCTCATTTTTTAAGGCTTTTAAACTCTTCTACCTTGATATTTTCTGGGACATGCTATCCTCAATGTGTAAAAAGGGACTGTTCTCCAAACGTCATCCAAAAGGGCTTTCTTAGGGAAACTAATTTCTTTTTCCTTCTCTTTTTTACAGTAGCAGCTGTAAAATCCCAAAGTGTATACACTTCTTACCTTCCTAGGCCTGCTGCAGTGAGTGCACTTTGACTATATCGAAGAGCAGCTCCTCTCTCTGTTTGCAGCAGAGCCATCCCAAACCTTGTGTACTGATCTGCCCTCCAGAGATGAACAGCGTGTGATGCCCTGAACCTCTGTTGGTTGTGATTACTAGGTGTGCTCTTAAGGGGAAGTGTAGCATACTGAGGAAGCAGGTTGAAGACTGAGTCCCTTAGTCACTACCACTCCTCTCTCCTCTGCCATCTTGTCTCCTTAAGTGTTTCCTCCATGAGCAGAATCATAGAATAGTTAGGGTTGGAAAGGACCTTAAGATCATCTAGTTCCTACCCCCCTGCCATACGCAGGGACACCTTTATAACTGTAGTCACTGGGCAAAGCACCTGTGTGGACAAGAAGTGGAAATCATTCTATGGGACAAAAGGAAGGGTAGAATCAGCCAACCCTCAAGTGAAGCCAGAACAAANCCATACGCAGGGACACCTTTATAACTGTAGTCACTGGGCAAAGCACCTGTGTGGACAAGAAGTGGAAATCATTCTATGGGACAAAAGGAAGGGTAGAATCAGCCAACCCTCAAGTGAAGCCAGAACAAAGCATTCATGTAACAGATAAACTGATTAGGATTAGGATTTATGTATGTATGTGCATTTAGTTTGCTGGGAAACTGTTCTTTGTTTTTCTTTCCTAATAATGTGTCATAGTATCAGTTACACAGGAGAATGTAGAGTTTGTGAGTGATGATTCCTTCCTTGAGTCAAGACAGTAGGAATGATCTGCAGGTGTGTTCATGTGCATCCTCCTGTGCTCAGGAGGAATGTTTTGCGTTGGTGGGCAGCACATCCTTGGAGTGTGTGAATTCTCCAGAGACTGTGTGTGGGAGAGGGAACTTCAGCTCCCACTTCACTGAAGAAATAATTTTAAAGCTTCTCAAACAGAGAAAAGGCTGAGGAAACATGTTAAACTTGTGTGGCTCAGGTACAGCATTGCAATCCTAGCAAACATGAGAATTGGTTTTGGAGCAGTATCATGGCCAGCATCTCAGCAATGAGAGCAAAGGGTAAGGGGAAAACAGTATTACAGATGAGCTTCAATTTATCCATAGTATGTAATATGTTAATTAAGAATTTACAGTAAGAAAGAGACAATGACTTAAGAGACTTGACTCAGCTTGGAAGCTGCCAAGTGTGCCGTCAGTCATTTCATTCTCTTACTATGTAAAAGTGCACAAGCTGGGCCATAGCGATTGATGGACCTCACTGGTGTGTAAAACTTGACACCCCATCCGGAGATTTCAGTGGGCCCACTCCCTGGGACAGTAGCGTGAGACTGTGCTCTCTGTTGAGAATTGGACTCTGACCCCTGAAGTCCACATCAACAAACCTCAAAAGTCAATTCCTCTGTTTAATGGCTGCCCTCACATCAGCCTTAGATTTTCTTCATGTCTCAGTGCAATTTAGCTCTGGGTATTTCTGGTTTGGATGCAGTACCAGTGATATTACTTCTCTCACATATCAATGAAAGGAAGTGGAGTACTTCAGTATAAGGTTTGCAATTGTCCTGGATTCAGCTGTAACAGTTATTTTTCTCCTTCTTAGTAGCTGGTGCAGTGCTGTTTTCAACTTTAGTCTGGGAACAATGTTGATAGCACACCAATGCTTTCAGTTGTTGCTGAGCAGTGCTTAGTTACCCTGGTCAAGGACTTTTCAGTCTCATGCTCTGTCTGTAAGGAGGGGCATGGGAAGCCAGGAGGCAGCAGAGACAGGACACCTGACCCAAACTAGCCAAAGAGGTATTTCATATCACAGCACGTCGTGCCCAGTACAGAAACTGGGGGGAGTTACCCAGAAGGGCCAGATCAGTGCTTGGGTCAGGCTGGGTATCAGTTGTCAAGTAGTGAGCAATTGTATTCTACCCCTTTGTTATTCCCCTTACCACTATTATTATTGTTGTTAGCAGTAGTACTTGTCTATTACACCTTAGTTACTGAACTGTTCTTAACCCATGGAAGTTGCATTCTTTCAATTCTCACCGCCATCCCTCTGGGAGTTGCAATGGGGAGAAGAGGGGTAGTGGGTGAGCTGCTGCAATGATTCTTAGTTACAGTCTGAGCTTAAACCGTGACAATGATACATAATATAGACCTGCTTCTGTGCATCACATCTGCCCTGGGTTGGGGGCTGTGGAGGTGAAATGTGGAATAGATGCTGTTGCCATCTACTGTTACCTCATACATGTTTATCTATAATTCAGTATCAAAATAGAAATTTACTTTTTTAGGGGATGGGGCAGCCTCGCAGGAATTGTTAAGTTTAAACTAGTTTTAAAAGGCATGCTATTAAAGCTATACATTTTTCTTTGTGAAGATGTGGGGTGATCAGTGTAGTCTCTAAATATAAAGAATGAAGGGCGATACAGCAATGTATCTTAACATTGTGTTGATAGTCATATTTCTTCATGGCCATACAGCTCATTAACAAATTCCCACTAACAAATTTTGTGACAATACTTCTATTAGAAGAAGATGGAAAGAAAAACAGAAACAAAATATACATCATCTTTCGTGAGTATACTTGTAGACATCTCTAAAAGTCCCAAGGCCTCCGTAAAGTTTTGTGCTAAGTTCCTGCATTCAGGGCTTCTCTTGAACCAGAAAGATGACTCAAGCACTAGAAGGGGCAATGTGAAACCAGCATAAATGGTCATAAAGAGAATGCCATGTGACATACCACAAGAAATGCTGCTCTCGTGTCTCTTATTAGCACTTTTCTCTGTCCTTGTCATTTGGTCTGCTGCATGCTCTGTGTGAATGCCTTTTTTACCATGTCTAAAACACACGTTAAGTGCTTCATCTTTGGTACTAGGGCACAGAATTTACAATTTCTGTCCATGAATATATGCACCATACAAGGAAGACTGAACATCACAGCTTTGAACTATCAGACACTCTTTGTGTTCTTGCTTCACCTTCAGAATTTGACTGTATCTTAAAGAAAAATCAGCCATGTGTGTCTCACGATCTGCCTTATCATAAAAGGGAAAACTTTTCTCTCTCCAATGCATAGTTCATGTAAATGCTGCTACTAATGGAAGCCTAAGAAATAATGTGCATGGCTGAAAACCAGCAGAGAAGCATTTCCCCCATTCAGAAATGAATCAGGACAGGAGAGCAATCCTGATTGTTGACACGGTGTCAGGTGCTGCATGTGCAGCTGGCTGGAGCGCAGCAGTGCCCGTGGCTGTGGCAGGCTGATGGGAAGTTTGGCCATCACTGATTTTAGGGGGTCTTTCTGCAAGAAGAGAAAAAAAATAATACTCTGTTCATTTTGTTCTCTGCAGAGGTCAGACCTGGTCATTTTTTATCATACCCAGGTAGGTAGGGTCTGTCAGTTCACTTCAAATGTCTTACCACTGGGGTAAAATCATAGCCTCAAGCAGTTATGTTCAAGTCAACAACCACCTCTTTGGTTCAGTATATCCATAACCATCACTTTCTAGAGAAGGTTGAGACAGAGGTGGCAGCTGGTTTATCTTTCCAGCACCCTGAAAGCCCATTGCTTTGGGTTTGTGCTCCTGGCCAAGTGATACAGTACTTCCAGCAGGAGCCCACCTGAGAGACATCCCAGCAAGTGGAGCCTGCAAGGAGAAGGCACTCACTGCTCACATGGGAAAGGGTCTCTGATGCTCTGGCTAACCCCAAGTGCCCCAGCCCAACAAATAATGTCTATTCATACCTGTCAAGTTTTGTTTATTATTATGGCTGTAAAAAATCAGTATAACATGAGCCTTTAAGATGAAGAGTCTGAGTTCTGCCAGCAGCCATCTATATTTGTAGAACAGAAGGAAGTTAGTCAACACTTGGATATATCTGAAATGCTTCACAGCCAAGGTCAAGGACAGGGAAAGGCTTCAACAGTTGGTACGAAAACAAAGATAAGTCCCAAAGGAATGCACATCTTTGAAGTGTAAAATGATGACAAATCAGCTCAAAATCAGTTCAAAAGTATTTTTAAAATACTGTGAGTCTACTACACGGATGATCAGCCAGGTAAGTTACTTTGCTTGAAAAAGAAAGATTTAATTCCTTGTTTATATAAGCTTGCTGTGATGTGTGTTTGGTTCCTTTTATCCTACTGGTGCTATGTTATTCATGGTCATGTCACACAAACTGCCACACTGTGTCAAACATCCAACTACTTGCTGTTCAGGTGAATGTGTCAGTTCAAACTCGTGCCCAGTTTGTGGATCCTCAAAGAGACAAGGTGTGTGGCAATAATCTTCCAGTCATACTTGGATGTTGTTATTCCAGAGACAGTGCTCTTCTGTTTTCAGGGGTCCAGTTTGTTTTGAAACATCATGGTTTCATGCACCACCAGCAGCATCTTCCTTTGTGTTGTGCATTTTCGGTGTCTGTGAAGACACCTATGTTTTGCAAGATGAAATAGTTCCTTACAGTCCCTACAGGCACTAATATAGATACTAATGTTGAACTGTTGATCTCTTCTTGGTTAGCTGTGCAAGCTTACCCAGATTCACTCCTGCCTTCACAGGATTTGCTGGCAATACTTTAAAACATATTTCTTGAAGTTGAACCTTTCCAGCTTCAAAACCCTACCTGAAAATCTTGTTCAAATGTCTTCTGCTGGGACTCGTGAAGTATCAAAGCCAATTCCTTAATGCTTAACATGGTGTCCTGGGTTCAGCAGTTGCAGTCAGTTTTT
>NDXB01021209.1:12672-26119 GCA_002631895.1 Agapornis roseicollis
TTTTTTCAGTAGTCAAAGCTGTATACTTCTCACTTGAATTTCCTCTTCAGTTTCAGAAAGTCATTGATATATATACTCTGTACATGCAATTCAGATTTTTTCATTACTATGATCTATGCTCAGACTGAAATAATGTATTCCTCTAAATCATACAGATTTGAGCTTATCAACCACTACCATAGCTTCATCAGAGGAAAGACTTTAAAATCACACTTAGCTGCTACAATGGCAAGCCCTGAAAAGCAATGAAAGCTTCATGCCCTGTTCATTGCACCTGGTAAATCACAGACACCATTTGAGGATGTAGGTCATCACTATGTTCCCTAACACAGGGATTATGGCTTTGGGAGGGAACCTGGACCTATATATGCCAAGCAATTTTCAGAAAACATTGCAGCAAGAAAAACAGAGACCCAGACATTAAGAGGTATATCTAACCTCTTTTTTGCCAGAGCATATTTGCTCAAATATTTGTAAGTTTACATCCCGAGGTTTCCACCCTTTTCCCACATGACAATATTACTATTTTTCCCCAGGAGATTTCAGGCATCAAATATCACACCCTCAGTCTAACGTTTGTGTGGAGAAGTTTCTATTGATATTTTTCTTGTGGCTTGTGGAAGGCTACCACAAGATCTAGCACAAGCTCTCCATTTGCTTTGGCCTTGGGGAAACAAGAATTTTCGATCTGAACCATGCTCACAGCTCAGTGAATGCATCTCAGCAGCAGCAGTTAGCATGCCAAGAAGTCATCTTGTCTTCTCCAGGATCCTGCCTTTTTCTTTATCCACTGGTCCCATCTTCCTGCTGACACAGCAGCAGTTTTATCTCCAGTACTTACGAGAAGCTATAGAAAAAGGAAGTATGTATTTCACTGTATTTCACTGGGAGTCTTATCTGCTGGTAAGCTCTCCACAGGGAAGACTACAAAAATAGATAATAAGAAATGGGGACTGCATACTGACATCTGCATGCTTCTCTCCAATCTTCATCACCAGACTGCGTGCCTGGAAGAGTCAACAGCACATGCTGGTTTAACCAATTCAGTCTTTCTATATGCAGATTTGAAACTATGGTAATTCATACTTCTTAGAAGTAAAGTTGGGACTCTATGTGTGTTCCTATATCAGTTTGCCACACAGAGGGTGGTTTGGGACCCACACTTCACTTTTTACAGACCTTACATACAGCTCTGCTTGAAACCTGGCTGCAGAAAAAAATGCCAGATTCTGGAGTGGCACTCTTCATCAGGGACTATAGCGATAGGACAAGGGGAAATGGGCTTAAACTTAAATAAAGGAAGTTTAGGTTAGATATAAGGCAGTGAAGCACTGGAACAGGCTGGCCAAAGAAGTTGCGAATGCTCCATCCCTGGAAGTGCTCAAGGCCAGGTTGAACAGGGTCTTAAGCAGCCTGGTCTAGTGTGAGGTGTCACTGCCCATGGCAGCAGGATTTGGACTAGATGACCTTAAGGTCCTTTCCAACCCAAACCATTCTATGATTCTATGATTTTATGCCTTTATCAGGATCCTCCATGAGACCCTTTAAGCGTGGTAGGAATGCCATGAATGACAATGGTTAATTGCTGCTTTTTACTTACATAACTCTTGCAAAGTTACACACAGCTGAAACAACATATAAACTTTGACATGTTCTCCCACATTGTCATGATAATTTTTCTCTTAATTTCTTCTGAATGCTAGCTTCACAGGCAAAGTAAAGGCAAAGGGCTCTCCTGCTGATGAGAACACCATTTGCCTTGCAAAACTTGTGTCACTAGCAGTAGGAAACAGACAAATCTTGGGTGACTTTAAGAAACCTTTTGAGGAGCTCACACACACACACAAAAAACACCAATTTTTTTACATGTGGAGAACTACACTTTATATGATGCCAGGAAAATAACACAGTAAAGTGGAAAATGTGAAACATGCATCTCATATGAGGTTTACATTTTATACTCAAGAAAAGAAAGTGAATAGTCTTTGTCCTGTTATATACATTTGTCTATACATTAAACATTCAGAAGAAAGTTTAATGAAAAGTATTAAGACCTTCTGGTAAGGTTTTGCATAATTTTTCACATTAGATGACCTGCCCCTTCCTACAGTAAGGAATTTAACATGTTATTTTAAGATGAGTGGAGTAAACAACACTGTATAAGGGATAAAGTGGGGTAAGAAGAGTTTCATAAATTAACCTTTACTGAAGAAAATAGGAAGAATGTGTTTACTACCTGCTTCTCATAGCGCAGTCAACGGGCACAGAGTCTAGCAAAATGGGTCTAGATTGTTCTGTCTTCCGCAATTAACATAGGATACCGGAGTACTTTGAAGATCTGACCCAATTCCAGTGAAAAGAACCAACATACTTCAGCAGCTTCAGCAGACTTTGGATCAGATCTTATGTAAATATTTCTGTTCTTCTGCAACTTTATGAGTTGAGGCATAATCAAGAGAAAATGGAGATAAGGAGAATTACCCCCTTTTGATCTCGGTAATATATGTTTTTGCCTGACTCCCACCACCAGTCCAGGAAGAAGAGGGTTGGCTTGGTCACAGTATAACATCACTAGTGCATGAAAAGTAGTTTTGGAGCAAAAGCCATAAAGGTTTCTAATGCCACCTGTTCTGCATTCTGTTGTAAGCTGCTGTGGTTAACAGACCTAGGAGTGAGCATTCAGCATTCAGGCATAAAACTAAACTGTGTTACTGTGGAGACAAGTGTTCAGTATGGCCAGAAATGTAAATCTAAATGTAGATGTGATTAGCGCATAAAGAAACAGGCTTCATTTAATAGATAAGGCTGGACAGCAGAAAGGGGAAATGTTTATCATTCATATTTCTCTGGATTAGACCCAGCATAGGAATGCAAAAATTGGTGTCCTGCTAAAATGAGAATAAAAAGGGGGGTGTGGAACCTTAGGCAGTTGCCTGAAGCTATCATTCACTGCTTATGTTTGCCAAGAATCCATTCCTACATAAGGCATTGATAAATGTCCCTATATATCCCTTCATTGTAGGAAAGCTATCTCAGCTAATTGAACTGTGTGTTTAAAAAGAGTTGGAGTTTTATTATATACTTTCACCTGAACAGCAGCATGGAATAATAAAAGCTTAAAACACTAAAAACCCCCAAATCAAACTATGAAAGGGGATACTCAGAAACTGTTATCAAACTTTTGCAATTGCACTTGTTATAGTAGTGAAAAAAGACAAATATAATTTTCCTCATAGGGCTGCTAAAAATTTTCTGAATATGAGAGTGTGACTAAACAAGGAGGCACCCAGAAAATGTTGATGGATGAAACATTTGTAGCTCAAAATTGAGTCTCATTTACCCCACAAACTCATGAAATGTTAGAAAGTCTTATGATAAACTGTGCCTATAACCAAACTTTTCTTTGCTAAAAGAGATAACCTGGCCAGTTACAAGAAAAAATATACTGAGATGTAAAACTCCACGAGAAAATCAGGCTCTTTAGCTCAGTAGCTCAGGAAAACAATTAGCTTGCCCCAGTAATGTTGGAGAAGGACAGAGGGTAAAGGTAACTAAGGACAGTTTTGCTACTGTTTTTTATTTTAGATCCATGCAACACCAGTAGGATGAATGTTTTGATTATGCATACCTCATGAATGTGTAATGGTATGTGGCATACCATATTTCAATAAGCCTTTTAATCCTGATGGATTGCAGGGTATTTATTTCAGCTCTAGACTTGGTTCTAGTAGTTTCTGGCACCGAGGAACGAAGTCTGGCACACTAGAACTCTACACATGGTTCAGAGCACAGCAGCCCCTCCATGAACACAGTCATCTGCATTCTCACTACGCTATTTCTACATAGGACACAGAGGTCAGGCCGAGGTTTTGCTGGCAAATATTCAGAGTCCTCTGAAACACTGCATATAGCTGCTCTAAGAGATCACCCTTCCCTCCACAACTATGGCCTCACAAAAGAGCATAATTTTCTGCTACTGTAAAAATGTCAGAATAAGGATGTAGTGTTGAAAAGGGGGAAGAAAATGAGGTGCTAGAATTTTTGCCTTAAGTGTTAAAAACAGTTATTTACCATAGAGGACTCTGATCTGAGCATAAAGATCCAATCTACCTTTCCACAGGGACAGATAATGTGGGGGGAGGCTGAAAGGATCCTCACCATTGCTTGTGCCTCTGGAGAAGAGCATCACATTTCCTGGGATAAGACACTACAGTTTCACAGGACAAAAGGAAAGACACAAGATATAGTCAGTCACTTTATCAAAATTCATAGGGTGGAAACACAGCCATGGAGTAATGAAAGTCTGTGTTTTATTGCTCTTGAATTAACCGTCTTTAATGTCTCATGAGATAATTGGTACAATGAAAGTCATGAACATGCTTGAAGTCAGACTACGTTTTCATTCAGTGTTTTTGCAATAGGTCTAGGCCAATTTCCAGAGCTCAGAATTGTTGCTGTCACATTCTGGAAGATTTTAATACTTGCAGTAGGTCACACAATAATTTTTTAATTTTTAATAAATGGTAAAACATTTTTACAAATAATTTTGACATTTAATACAGGAAGCATGAAGTGAGCAAACTGTATTCTTGTCTCTTTCTGTTTAAGGAAACAGCAGATAGGCTCCCCAGCACTACCCCTAGGAGCAGGTGAATTCCAATTTAAATGAATTAGAGAAATAAGAATCTGCATAATTCAGCAAATGATTATTAAGCAGGTTGCTACATTTCATGGAAGACAGCCAAAATAGCAGGGCTACCATTGTTTGTGTCCTACCATAGTCTGTAAAACTTATCAAGGTCATCATCATTACAGTGGCTAATCGCTAACACAAACCACAGAGTCATTATGCTAGGAGCATTACAAGTACACTTGATGAGAGAACTGAATTTTTTATTAAATCTACCATCCTGTCAGATCCTTTTTTTATAATTTTTTTTTTTTTAAAAAAAGTCACATGGTGTCAGGCATAAGTCTGCTACATAAACTTTTCTGAGGTTCTGAGAAAGACTCAGTGCTGCTATTGCTTGTTGTGGTACATTGCTAGGCATTTAGGAGAAGCTGCTAGTGATCTTCTCAGAGGGCAGCTTGCAGTTACCATGTTCGACATTACAATGTATCTTTTGCATTTTCCTTCCATGGCAGATTTCTGCCATAATATTTACACATATTTTACAGCAGACAGAAACAAGATTTAGGCCAAGAATATTGTTGTCATTGTTATTTCTATTTTTATTACTAATAATCGATTCTGCTGCTACTTTTACTATAGAATGGATGTACCAAACAGAAACCAGCCAGGCTAGCACCAGGACCAGAATGCTACTCTTACTTGCAGCAATCATGCAGATACTTCACAGAAATGCACCTTTGGGGACAGGCAACATGAAAACTAAAGAGGAAGAACAATCATTTTGCAATAAGATTTTTCCAGATTGGTAGGTTATGCAACAGTGTCTGATGCTGTGGACATGGTCTTCAAGTTCTTAGTTTACACATCCATTTAGCCATTGTATAAATTGTGCTTACCTGCTTCTGTGATGATAACGAATTTGTATTTTTGCATCTATCAGAAAGAGTATGCCTGGGGCAGCAGAATTTTCCTGGTTTAGAAACTGATTTAAATTCAACTGAAATGAAAAATGTGCTCCTCCTAACTTCAGGTAACCAGGAATCTAACATTTAAACTTGATTTTTGTAGTTGCTGTAAGGCCCCAGAAGGTATATTTGCTTCTAAGTTTGCCTTTTGAAGCTAATTTTTTTCCAGGTGTAATGTTTATTTAAGTATTTTCTCTCTGCTTTTTAGTTTGCAAGTAGAACAGTCTACTCTGGTTAGTGGAAATCAAGCAAATGCAGGAATATAATTTGAAAAGATGGGAAACATTAAAATCCCAAGAGGACTCCCTATCACAATACATGATACATTACTCCAGTAATTCTTTAGCCATATCTGCCTTTTGCCAGGATGATGTTTGCAGTTGAACAGGTTGTGTTTGTACTATATACACAGACATAGCAACACTTAAGGTCACTCCACAGGCAAATAATTTCATCAAATTTCTCTGCTGTTGACAAAACTATGATAGAATTCTCTTTGTGATGAGGTGCAGTGTTTGTTAACTGCAATATGTCTGACAGTAAGAAGTTTCTTATTCTCAGATCCTTCTTGACAGCTTCTGTACTAAGAAGGAAAGAGATGGGTGATAGTTTCTACTCACTAAGTGTTGTAATTTATTCCCACTAGTTAAGGTCAAGGTTGACTCAGCAGAGTGAGTAATGCAGTTGCTACATTAGCCTTGCATCTTAGCATGCAAAGCGTGCACCACATCCTTTCAATGAGAAAAGGTACAGCAGAAAATCCACTCATGACAACATCTATCAGCGTTGCTGATGGGCTTCACAGAGGGTTTACTGACTTTTTTCCCCCTCTCTTTTCCCTCACATGTATAGAAACAGTCATCTGTGACTGTGTGAGGATCCTGTGGCATTCCTATTTCAGTGAGTGCATTGGCTGAACTGTGTTCAGTTCTGTGGCTCCCAACACAAGGATGTTGACCTGCTTGAGGACCACAAAGATGATCAGAAGGCTGGAGCACCTCTCCTGTGAAGAGCTGCTGCGAAGAGTTGGTCTTGTTCAGCCTGAAGAAGAGAAGGTTCCAGGGAAATGCTATAACAGTCTCCTAATATGTAAAGGGGGCCTATGAGAAATCTGAAGAGGGAACATTTACAAGGGCACGCAGTGACAGGACAAAGGAGAATAGCTTTGAACTTAAAGCAAGTAGTCTTAGATTAGGTACTAGGAAAAATTCTTTGCTGTGAGGGTTGTGGCACAGATTGCCCAAAGAAGCTGAGGCTGCCCCATCCCTGGCAGTGTTGAAGGCCAGGTTGGGTGGGGTTTTGAGAAACCTGGTCTAGCAGAAGGTGTTCCTGCTCATGGCAGGGGGATTGGAACTGAATGAGCTTTAAGGTCCCTTTCAATCCAAACTGTTCTGTGATATGAAGACAGGCTGAGAGAGTTGGGGCTGTTCAGCCTGGGGAAGAGAAGGCTGCATGGAGACCTCATAGCAGCCTTCCAGTATCTGAAGGGGGCCTAAAGGGATGCTGGGGAGGGGCTTTTCATTAGGGACTGTAATGACAGAACAAGGGGTAATGGGCTCAAACTTAAACAGGAGAGGTTTAGATTGGATCTAAGGAAGAAATTCTTTCCTGTGAGGGTGGTGAGATGCTGGAATTGGTTGGCGAGGGAGGTTGTGAGAGCTCCATCCGTGGCAATGTTCAAGGCCAGATTGGATGAAGCCTTGGGTGACATGGTTTAGTGTGAGGTGTCCCTGCTTATGTCAGGGGGGTTGGAACTAGATGATCTTAAGGTCCCTTCCAACCCTAACTATTCTATGATTCTACGATTTCAGAACTGGATTTTTGTTACTAAGCTGCTTTAAAACATAAGAGACTTCTTCCCTTAGAAACTGAGGCTTATATATCTCCAGTTCTGCAGTTTGTGTGCCAGCACACCCCTCATCAGCACAATCTTTTTCCTGTCTCAGGATACAGCTGGGGCCCATGGAAGCCAGAGTGGTGGTGAGGTGGTAAACCCTACAGGTGGTAAATCTGTGAAAGACTAAAGTGTAAGGTGAATTTATATTAAGATGAAGTGTGAGACAATGGTGAAAGGGGGAAGATGAAGAAAATAAGGTGAAGAAAGCCAAGGGAAGACTGAGGCTGAAGCTCTGTTTCAATATTCAGTGCTACACAGATTTTGAAAATGCATATGTTAATAGAATGTGTTTGGTAAGTAAGGGTATATACAATACACCAGACATCCATCTTGGATGAAAAAGCTTCATGCAGCAAATGACCAATATGGGCTCATCTCTATCCACTGCAGCACTCCAGAAATGTCGTAAAGCCTCCACAGGTGTGGGGGGAGTCAAAGAAGGCAACTTGATCTGAACATGTGACTCTCTCCTGACCTGTTGCGATGGCAAATGCATATTTGAGAATTTTTGGTATGAAATTACATTTGTAATTTAAAACAATATGTAATGTTTTGTGTTTTCTCCCTGAGGTGTAAAAATTGTTTGCAGCATGATAACAACAATTTTAAGATGTGTCAAGTTTAAAGTCACATTTAGATCTCAAAGCCTTATTGTCTTGCTACAAGCCAAGAATTTTTTTTTTGTTCATCCAAGGACTTCTCTTCTAATCTCCAATGACCATGATATTAGGAGGAGTTACCAGCAATTTATTAAATTCTCCAACTGTTATGTTCTTCAGTGCCTCTAAAATGTTCTATTTATTCCATGATGAAATTGTATCAAATACTTACTGCCACTAAGAATATTCTCTCATGTGCAATGTAAATAATCATCTTTCCTCCCAGCATAAACTGTTTACATGAAGGTGCATAGTGCTATGTAATGAGTGCTGTGCTAGCATCAACAAACGAATCATGCAATATGTTGCAACAATGGAAAAACATATGGCCACATGAAGAATTTCTCAGCAAGTGAAAAAATGAGCAAAACAACTTTAAAAACAGATGATAATTAATGCCAGTTATTTTATGCTTGCTGACTAAAAAGTGCACCCGGGAAAAGAATATGGCATTATAATAAATAAGTAGAATTCATGAGGAATGTTCATATCATAGTCAAGCCTTTGGCAAATTAAAAAGCCCATTGCAGTCCTTGAAAATGTTCTTATTGCCAACATAATTCTTCAAATGAGACCAAGAGTGCTATTGCCATTGATACATCTTTTATAGACACCTATTGCTCTGGATGTCTCAAGACTGTCAATATTTTATCTTTATAGGGTGTGCTTAAGATAAGGCACAGAAAGTTTTGTGTAACTTTATTCAATTGCTTTTCTATTAAAACTAGATTAAAACTGGAAAAAAAAAAAAGGAAAAAAAAAAAAAAAAAAAAAAAAAAGGGTTTACTCAAACACTTTGCTTTCTTTTCATTATAAAAGTTTCCAAGAGCCAGCAAGAACTAATTTAATGTCCTCCATGGACTTTCCAAAATAAATTATTCTACAATTACACATTCTGAGATTCCATCATGAGACAATTCATACCAAAAGGTAGAGAAAATGTGGCAAATAGATATGAGGATACCCTGGGAGCTGGATTAGATGCTTTAAATCACCATTGGCTAACTCTTCAGCAAAAGTAATTTGTTAAAAATTTAACAGCTTCCATGAAAGATAGATTTCACTTCCCTTTCTCTTTTCATCCAACTTTGTTGTGTAAATGGAAAGAAATATCCTTATAACTGAGAATTTTTGCCCAACAGCACCTCCATTTTCCACTCTAAATAAAATATTACGAACTACTCCTTGTCACCACAAGTGAAAACAGAACGTTTTCCACGCTCAGCATTAGTGAAGTCTTTCTTCCTTCTGTCCTCCACATTTTGTAAGTTGTCTGAAGATTTCCTTCTCTGTCCAAGCTCAGCCTGAGATGAGAAGGGTTTCAGGAACACAGATCACCCCCTACTTTCCATTCATCTTAGCATAATTTCCTGGAAGATCTGTCTCATGATCTTGGCAGGCATTGAGGTGAGAGTGACAGGCCTGTAGTTCCCTAGGTTTTTCTTTTTTTCCCTTTTTTAAAAATGGAGGTTATGTTTTCCCTTTTCCAGGCAATGGGAACTTCACTGAACTGCCAGGACTTCTAAAATATGATGGATAGTGGCTTGGCCCTTTCACCTTCCAGTTCCCTCAAGACACTCAGCTGCATCTCCTCAGGTCCCATGGACTTGTGCACGTTCGGATTCCTGAGATGTTCTCTAACCCAGTAGAATCACCATCCTTGGAACCTTTCAAAACCATGTAGATGAGGCCTTTTCATGTGGTTTAGTGATGGACTTGTGAGCTCTGGGGCAGTAGTTGGACTTAAAGATCTTTTGCAACCTAGGGGATTCTATGATTCTCCTACAACAAGCAGTTCTTCATTTTCCCAGTCCCTGTGTTTTCCTTCTTCAAATTGGCTGGTGTGGTTTAAGCACTTGCAAGTGAAGACTGAGAAAAAAAAAGATCATTGGGTACCTCAGCCTTCTCCACATCCCAGGTAACTAGCTCTCCTGTTTCCCTCCAAGGGGGCCCAGATTTTCCCTAGTCTTCCTTTTATCACCAATATAGCTATTGAAGTTTTTCTTGTTGCCCTTGATGTCCCTGGCCAGATTTAATTCTATCAGGACTTTAGCTTCTCTAACCTGATCCCTGGCTGGTCACAGAATTTCTCTGTGTTCCTCCAAGACTAGCTATCATGCTTTCACCCTTTGTAGGTGAAATACTGTTCTACTCATGGATGATCTTGGGAGGACATGCATAATCTTGAGAGGCTCACACTAATATGATTGTAGAGTTTATGTTCTGCATGGTTTGAATAGAGGAAAATAAAAATTCTAATTTATAGACTGAAATTCAGTTTCTGGTGTAGCTGGATTTGGTCTGTTACTTGCTTTGGAATGTAGAATCAAAGCCTAGTCGAAGTTGATAGCAGCCAACACAGAGACTTCATCATGGCCAAAGTATGCTTGTAACATGCTAGTCAAAGGGAAAAGTCAGAAGCAAAATCACTTTTTATTGCAGATTGAGTCTCTACGTATTCTTGGCTTCAGAATTGACTGGGGTAAAACATGGTAATCCAGCCAGAAATGGTGGATATGCAAATTCTAACAGCTACCTACTTCTCCAGAGTGAGGGATAATGCCGGCCCAAAAGCTAATGTTTAAAAGTATTCTTTGTAACAGAAATGACCAGGCTGTCCTTTCACAGTGACAATCGCTAAATGGGATCTTCACACTTTATGCTAATGACAAAGAGTAGTTGCATGCCTTTTACAAAAAATGCCTTGGTCAGCTCTTTGAAATGTTCCCACGTACAACTAGCATCATTTTCTACTGCTCCCACTAGCCGCTTTTCAAGCAGGAGGTAATTTTTTGTAAGCACCCTGTCAGCATAGGGGCAGCAATGATTGCATCAGTGGAGAATAAAACACACGTTTTAGTGTTGTCAACCTGCTGTCAGAAGCTGCATGCAGTCTGTTGTGTCTCCCAGCTGCCTGAGACAGATGGGGCAAAAGAGGCAGGAAAAACACTGATCCTGGCAGAGAAAAGGGAAAGAGGAAAGGCAGTAGCCATTCTCTGGGTCTTGGAAGCAATAAGAGCCATCCAAAATAGGATCTCCTCTGTATCATGGAGATATACCAACAAACCCAGCAGTTCCCTATGCAAGAGCAGAACAATTCATGAATGAGTATGGAAGCCTCATAGATTTCAATGTAAGTTTTCCTTTGGCATTTACAAAGCTGAACAACTACTGACAAAGAGAACATAACAGCTGTGCGTCTGCTCACACCTTAGTTGGAACTTTGCTGTAGTCCCTTGTGTTATCTGGAGACAGGTTTGTACGCGAAAAGACTTTCAAGGTTATATAGTAGCTATGTGTGACATTTTCAGTTTAAAAGCCACAACAGAAAATACTATTTTCCAGTACAGTATTGATTAGCCTACCTATAAGCCACTGAGAGATTTATATTTATATTAGTGTAATGTTTTCATATACTATACAGGAAAGGATTAATATTTGTTTTGCATTTAAAAATGCAATGTTCATACACAAGGATACATGCATAATACTAGCTTTAAGTCGGAATTCCCTCTTTACAAAATTACATGTAATCAGATTTAACAATGACTCATGTTAGCTTCAGGCTTGATAGTATGGGTTGCTTAAAGCAGGGAATGAATAATTGCAACTCTTAATATAAAATTCCAATCTTTTCTGTTGCAGTTTGTGCTTTACCAACCCAGTTGCACAGAAATCAGTTATTTACATGAGAGACTAACTGAAACTCTGTAATACAGGTGAGAATTGTGTATTCAGGCTGATTAAAGGGGGAGTTTTCTGTTATGTGAAAAGGCAAACTAAATGACCTTCTTGCTGTACACCCTGGAGGAGGCTTTGCAGTTAAGGATGAAACACACACAAAAAAAAAGTCTCTTAAGAAAAATCTTGAAGGAGCTTTTTATATGATCAAAAGCAGCTACAGTAGGGTTGATTTCCATAATTATACATGCACCACAACCACTTGTGGGACTTTGTCTAATCTGTCCTGTGATTTTGAGCTGCAGTTCTAAAATCTCATAAATATTTTGCTCTACTCTTAGCAGTGAAGGAGAACAGAAATGCCAGCATTTGCCAACAGCCTCTTGGATATGGAAGGTCTATTTCATTTGTACTCCCTTTGCCAGCCTAAAGTCTGCTGTGCAAAAACTTAGATCTACAGTGAGCTTTATGTACTATTTTCTCTAACACCAACATAAGTGCAAATCTGGTATTAAATCATTCAAACGTCGCACTGATTTACACTGATACTACTTCGCAGCGTTCCAGCATGAAATTTAGTTTACCTGCTCCATCAACAACTTCTACATTACCAAAGCTGAGAGACAGTTTTGCAATGGAAGCCAAATGAATGACTTGCTACCTGGATGTGTAGTACCTGATTTATTTATCTCAGGTGCTGGATAAATGAAAAGCAAATTTGTTCATATTAACCATTATAGTTAAATCTTTAGTTAGAGGCCAGAAATAGAAAGTCTTATTTTAAGTAGTAAGTTTGTCTGAAGTTTCTTAATAAGAGAACAAACTGTGGTCTGCTGACAAAAGCAATACTGTCCTTGTGAGTACATAACTCCCTTGAACGAATAACAGACTGTTGTCACAGAGGTCACATCTGCAGAATGAACACCTACTGTGCCATTAATTTGATATAAACTAAATATAAGTGACATAGTTCTTCATTCTCAGCAAGGACTTGCCATTGAAAAGACATTACTAATGTACAAAGCTCTTGTTTACAACTGCTGTTAAAATGTCAGTTAGACAAATCAGTCAACCAACCTCCTTTATCCTTCTTTACCTTTTGCTGTTGCTGCTGACCTACTGTTGAGAAAGAAAGAGACAGTCATTCAGGGTAAAAAAGGAGACTTTCTGATAGGTACAAACTTTCTCTTTTGTTTTCTAATGGCAATAGAGGGCTTTGTTTTAAATCTGTGTGTCAGCAGCTGCAGGCGTGCTGAGAAGTTTTGTTTGGCCCTCCCAATCAACAACTGAGACGTTTACTGATCTAAAATTCAGAGACTTTAGGCAGTGACATAACCTGCAGGGATACAGAGCTAAAAGGAGAAAGCAGTTTCTGGAAAGTTGTACTAAATGGATGAGTTTATAATGCTTACATAGATAAGAAAAAATACCCATAAAGCATTGTTGTAGTTTGAACCCAGCCAGGCAGCACGTTCACCCACTCAACCCCTCCTTCCTCCCCCCCACCCCTTTCCTCCCCACTCCCAGAGGAGTGGGAGGGAAGATGGGCCGAAGAACTCCCACTGGTCAGATAACAACCGTCCAGCAACCAAGGTACAACACAAATCACAGA